>VXAX01004978.1:0-15305 GCA_013399835.1 Leptocoma aspasia
TTGTCCCAGGAACTCTGCCAAGAGCCTCGAAGTTCCTCCTGGCAGAGGTGTTACCATAGCAACAAACTTTTCTGGGAGCCCGGCCAGGAAGAGCCGGGGAGGGAAATCCCAAGGTCCTGGCAGCAGTGTCACCCGAGCAACACGCCTCCCCTGGAGCCCTGCCAGGAAGTTCCATATTCCTACCAGCCCCCCCCCATAATGGAGGTAGCAACTGAGGAATGTGTGGTACCAGTTACAGAAAAAGAGCCAGAGCCTGATATATTATGTCTCGAATCAGTAAACTGAGTTTCATTAGAATCACACAAACCAGGATGCTGTGCAAATGTATTTGTGACAGTTCCCAATGAGCTGTTACAGGTTTCACACCGTATCCCTGCATGTGGGGATACAGCTGGAAAACCCTCAGCTCCAAGCTGTGATCTCAACATGCTGTTTTCCTCCCCCACTCTTCCTTCTCTGGGCAGAGCCATCCTCGCCCCGCTCGGCCCCTGGCTGCTGCCCGCCGCCTCTGTCCTCCCCCTTGCCTGCTCCCCTGCAGGCAGAGACAAATCCAAAGTCCCCCCACCAGCTGTAACCGGAGGCTGGGGAACCAAAAGCGGCGGAAACCCTGGAAGAGGCTCGGGGGAGGAAGCTACACGAAAAGAATTCTCAGAACCACAAAGCAATCCGCCCACCTGAGCCTGATCCGAGGGGGCGGCTTCCCGGGAAGGGGAGACCATGGCAGGGGTGACCCCCACAGCCCCTCGGCCAGGCAGAGCGGATCCAGAATTCCCCACGGCAAACGCCCCCTGCTCAATTTCAGAACAAGATTCGGCCGCAACTTGTTCGGAAAAGGGGCAGGGCACAGAAACAGCAACCCCTATCTTACAATGCTTCCCCAAACTCTCATCTCCCGGACCCGGTCGGCTCCCAACCTCCCCAGAACACGACTCCCGACCCCCCAAAGTCTGGGAACACAACGAAAGTTCTGAATGCTTTCCCGGGAAATCTGTGGGAGGACGACTCCGAGGAGGAATAGGAGGACAGCCAGTCGCACCAGTTTTGACGCAGGGAGTCCCGGAAGAAACAGAGGACACGACCGAGGCTGGAAGCTGATTTGATCCCCCCTTCCCGGGGATTGGGGTGCTGACCACAGTGCCTGGAGAAATCCCGGACACGCCTGAAGGGAAGGAACCCTGAACAAAACCCGAGATCTCCTCAGAGGAGGACGAAGACCCAGCACCACTCGGAGTTAAAGTCTCAGAACCAAGTGTTCTGTTTCGATGTTCGAGGTCTCTATTACGATCATTCTGGTTAAAACTCTCCATTAAAGCCCTGGAGGCAGGCATTAGTTTAACCAAAGTCTCTTCCTTTTTGAGAGAGACCAGATTATAAATTCTCCAGTTTATCCGGTCCCAAAAATCAAAGGTAAAAGCAGACTTCAAGTCTATATTTTGAGTATTCGCTTTTACCCAGATTAATAAGTCTTTTAGTTCATTTTTTGAGATATCTGAACGTCCTTTATCCTGTAGAATTGTCTCAAGCCGGTAAAAAACGTCCCATTCTATTTTAGTCAACTGACTTCCCATCACGTTGCCCAGGAGCCCCTAAAGGTGCTACTTACTTATTTACAAGGATATCAGCTACAGACGACGAAGGGGATAATCCAAACCACTTCACACCTGGGCCTCCGGCGACCGAAAAAAACCATCCCCGAATTTCGTTTTCTATTCTTCTAATCTAATCTACCTCCTCACAGAGGAGCACCATTTATCGCTGGCCGGGGGCTATGTACAGTCACAAACGGGATGGGACTGCTCGGAATGCGTCTTGAGCCGTTTATTTTCCAGCATCAGTCTCATTACAAGGTCATGGCAATGGAAAGATGCCACCAGCTCACATCCCAGACAGCAGACAGGGAACTTAATGTTACAGCCTAATTTATAAGTTTTCTGACCAATCACACAAAGCAAAAGCATTTTGATAGTAGTTCCATCCAATCGCTATAAGCACACGTACCTTCAGTTAAAACAATGCTTGCTTATTTCGAATACAATACCTGTTTGTAAGCCAACGCACAGAGCTCTATTATTAAGCTTAGAACTTCTTTATATCTGCTAGATGTACTTTTCTGCAGCTTAGGAAGTTATTCTAGACAAGCATTACTACAGAACCATTGTTCTAATTGTCCATCCTCTTATACTTTTTATATAACTTTTCTGCTGACTTATTTAATGGCTACTGCTTAGCTCTAATCACAGTTCTGCTGTCTCTGAGGCCTGCCTTTTGCAGCTTTCCTAAAAACCCTCTAAATTTTATGGATTCCCACAGCTTAGCTCAACCCTCTGGATGAAACATCCTTTCTGAATTTTGAAGAGCAGTCTGAGTTAAGTCTCAGTTTGGCTGAGCTGGTTTTCCCCTGTCACTTCCTCTTAACTCTGTAGATTGCTTCTAACAAGTTTAGCTTTTATGCACTTTCATATTACACTACAAACTCACTGTGAGGATGCCATGCCTTATTTCCTCTGCAAGATATTTAATCAAAAATGACCCACAATTTCAAGCATGAATGCCCAACATCTCATTATTAACCACTCCCTGAGACTCTTCAGAGTGCTCTAGCCTCAGCTGGGATGTGGTGACAGGATTCAGGAGACCACTGGTGTTTTACAATTTAGGTCATCTTTTAACTGTCCTTGTTATTTGGTAGGAAAAAGCAGGGGGAAAGTATTCTGGTAGGTTTTTGTATCAACAGTGAAATTGTTGATCTGTGTGACCTTGGTCTAATTCGAGACCTCAAGAAATCAAGTTAGAGGCAGCCCAAAGAATGGACTCTTGAGTTAATTTGCTTTCCCTGTTCCTTGACTTCTCAAGGGTTTCACTACAAGGACACTTTTCCAGGGAGTTCATGAATTTTTCAGGCACCTTTCATCACTAACCTTTTACTTCAATTTGAAGAGAATGGCAAGGTCTGCGCAGAATGACATTGTTACCATTGCCTTTTAATTTGTCTCGTGTCAACCAAACACAACTACCCAGGCTTTGTAATCATGTTGATCTAGCAAGCCTCACTGGTCTGGGCAGAACATTTCTCCCGATCTTAATCTTTACAAATGTGGTGTTACTTGGTGAAATAAAACTTGAAAGAGTGTCAGGAAAAATGATGACTAGAGCTGAAAGTTATTTTTTTCCCATAGCCCAGTTTTCTCGAAGTCGTTCATGGATTGTTTATTTTCCTTTTTTCAAAGAATAAGGTTTGAGTCCCATTCATTTTTTGGAAGAATACAGATAACTGGGTGTTTTGTTTCTAATAAACCAGAGATAATCCTTTCAATACTGACAGCATGGGCTGAACTGATAAAATGGCGGGAATGAGGAATATTGCCCAGATAAAATGTAAAACAAAAAATGTGTGGCTATTCCTGTGAGCTGCAGTGTTTTTACCACATCATTTAGACCTAGGCCCTTGTATTACTGCTGCTAATTAAGTGAAGCTCCAGTTTACGTAAGGCTGCTACAGCAATAACCATGTCCAGTTAAAGGTCACATTAAATGATTTGGGTCTCAGCTCCATAATGGCTAATTCCAACAACACTACTTCAAGAGAGTGTTATTGCTTAAAATTTGTAATGCATGCATGTTCTGACAAAGAAGCTTTTGTGTCTCTATGGTGAGCAGTTTGCTTTTATGAAGATAATTATTATTTTTCTACAGATCCCCTCTTTTTCTGCATTTACATTTGCAGAAAAAGTGCAGTGAGCTGTTGTAAACTCCGAGTCATCATTTACAGGTTGCAAAGTGGGATGGTTTGGTGATATCCACACAGAAACATGTAGTGAAAAAATTAATTAAATTAAAAGGGAAAGAAAAAAAGCAAAAGGAATCTGGTTACATTGTTGTACACGATGCCCTAAGAATGTCTTGTTGTTACAGTTCATGTATCCATAGAACTTTGACATCCAAATTAAAGCTGCTGAATCCCAGCTAATGTTCATTAGGTATTTTTATCAGTTCTGGGTTTTCAGATTTACTCCATTATTCTTAGAACTATGAAAAAACCCCACTGCTGGCATCAGAATCTGCTTTTTGTTTACCTTTTTGTTTCCATAAGAATATTTTATATGCATTTAGAACATTTTGCATTTCTTACTGCGTTTTAAAGGGTGCAGAACTTCTCTTTGACTCATTGTCAATCAAGCATATCTCACCTCATTATTTCATCCTAATTTAGCATGGTTTTGGAATGTTCTGGGCCACACTATTAAAATAAGAGTGAAATAAGAGTTGCTGCACACAACCCTTGGGATTAAAACTACCAGCACAAATCCTGAGAGAACAACCTTCCCACCTGGTGATCCAGCTCTGGCCTGTCCTGTGGGCTTGCCTCAGGAAATTCTGAGGACAGCTTTCCCTTAGGAGCATACGCAAGAAATGACATGTCTATATTCAGGTGGAGGGAAATATTAAACAGTATGTCTTTATCCATTGTAATCTCATGCCCTCAACTTTGGGAAGTAAAATCCCCAATTCTGTTACATAACAGACTGAATTATTTTTTTTCCTGTTGAAAAGCAAATCAAATTTCCCCCTTTGTAAATGCAGTAATTTGAGACTGAGATTTGCTCTGAGTTTCAAACACTGTTAAATAGACAAAAATGTACCTTGTAAGTATTGCCAGATTGCACAAATATTTGAGTCTTGAGTCTGGGTTTGATGCTAAATTTGCACTTCTCTGGCTGATGGGAGCCCTGGGAACTGGGGGTGATGGGAGCTGCTCTTCAATCTGCAGACAGAGAATCAGAACTGCTACCATTCACTTTCCATGCATGTTTTCTTTTTTTTTTAAATGTAGAACAGGATAATGATATTTTTCTTCTGAAGCATATGATGTCAGGAGTGGAAAAAATTATGTATGTATATTTTTTTCTTTCTAAAGTAGGATTATGAAAGTTTGAAATTTCATAAGACACTTATGCTGAATGGGTCATTATTTTTAAAATTACCAATAGGTAGAAAAAACATTTTTGCTGACTGCCTGGTATTTTTTCAATGGCATTTCGTTTTGCTTTAAATATTGCTTCTGGTTTGCATTGTACTATTTGCCCACCTAGTGAATTTTCATGGAATTTCAATCTTTCAGCACCTAATTTTTGCCTATTAGGTTTAAACAAGATAAAACCATTCTCTCTGTAAGTCCTCTGCTGCATGTAAGTGGTAATGGCAATTATGGTAAATGCTGAACCCGGCATCTCTAAGTGTTTGCTGCAAAAATTCTCTATAAAATATTTCATATTAATGTTAATCACATGGTCTGTGTTGTTTACCTGGATCTCTTTCCATGAAAAGCCACACAGAACTAAAAAAATAAGTAACCAGAGTCTTTGCACTTTAAATGTTGTTTGACTTCTGTTATATCAAGGACTACATTGATATAATTATCTTCAAAGGAAACAACAAGATGCTGGTTTGTTATAGGAGACTGCCTATGGGAGAAAAAGAATTTGAATCAGTTTTTGGCTGATTTTAAGATTTAGGTTTTTTTCAGTCAGCACAAATTCCAGTTGTGCTGGTTATTGTTGCGGTCTGAGTGCGAATCAGGACTCTTTGGCTGCAATATCAGAAGGCTTAATATGATTTATTAAAATGACTCCATAGTTCAAAAAGCTTGGGCTATATGTGCCCAGGTACAGAGCTCAGATGCTGCTTCTTCATGCCCCGTACATGAATGCTAGAAAATGCTTACAGTTCAGAGATTAACAGCACTTAGGAAGAAAACCACATCCCCCATATCAGGAGACAGGGCAGACAAACCATCTGTCCTTGAAAACACAGCTCAGAGATTTGTTTATAAAATTCTGTGCAGAGAAAATGAACTTTCCCTGGGAAGAAAAGCTTCTGCAGGTTTTCACCCAGACACTCCTAAAATGTCCATGACGACAGCTGGTTTGCACACCAGGCTGTGCAAGAGCACTCTGAGGCATAATCAATTGATGATACATGTGTGACATATCACCGCACAGTCATTCAGTCCCTCCAGACTGACACAATTATGCTCATTTTATAGATACAATCAACCGGCTCTTTTCTGCTGGAATCATTGTTCTGGTGACACTGATATTTGATTTGTTTCTCTTAGGAAGTGGCCTCTTTCCAGTTGATGGTTACCTGTTGCTGGTAGTTTAGCAATGGAGTATAAACAATATTTTATTTAGAGAGTCTTTCCACAGTGTCTCAGTGATCATGCAGAGATGGAAATGAAGCAGGCTCTTGCGGTGGCATGGCAGAAGCTGCCAAGACCACCACCTGCCCAAGAGCGTCTTCTCTAGGAAAGGGATAACTCAGTTTGCACCAGACGCATGCACACGCTTTGGTATCTTGCAGATCAATGGAAAGAAGCAAGTGGGAGAGGTTCCTTGTTTGGTATTCCAGTGCCATTTATTGGCAACACACACTGAAGGGAACAAAGGGACAAAGAACAAATGACAAAGGAGGGTCCAGGGTTTTATATGGGACAAGGGAGGCGGAGCATCAGATCTGAGGGCCAATGGGTTGAGGGAACAGGGGTGGTATGGAGGCGGGGTCATAGGGTAACATCCAACTGGGAGTCAGGGTGGAGCTGCAAGGAATGGGGACCAATAGGGAAAGAGGGAGTGGGGAACAGAACTGGGGAGGAGGACAGGGTGACATAACTGGGATCATTAACATGAAAGCACAAGGAACTGTGGGAGAGCATCTCTTTGGGTCACCATATCCTAAAAGTGTGTCACTTCCCAGGGCATCCCAGTCTCAGCATTCCCATCCATGTCCTGGGATGCAACAGGCTCTGATTTATCCTGCAACTTATTAATGAACAAAATAATTGCTTGTGTGTTCTTGTGGAATCTTTAAGTTACACATTCAAAAGTGCTTCACACTGGCCAAGCCTGAAGGGCAGGCAATGCCTGAAGGGCAGGCAGCTCCTTTAATATGAACAGTTCAGGCAGCTTATTCTTGCTTTCTAAAGGAGAAAAATCTTAACTGCCCCTTCTCTAGATAAGCTAAAAGCCTTTTGCTATCAGTTTATATTGCTTTAGACTTCATTCCTAACAAACCTTTGTCCTTGCAGTGTGTAGCTCCCAGCTGTCAGAAACTATTTTTGCAGCTTATGAATTTAATCAATTTGGTGGGTCTGCTGAATGTAATAAAACATCATTGAAATTCTGGTTTAAGAAAGTTAATGCACTAACTGCTCCCCATGTGACTGCAGACAGCAAAACCGTAAGATAAGGACTTTCTATTGTAAAGCTCTTAAAAAAAATTGCACTGATATCTTTGGTTGCACTTTAACTTGTGGATTAATAGACCTTTAAATTTTAAACCAGCTCAGCACCTTGCATTAAACGAAACAAGGCTATTTTGGACAGTTTTTAACAAAGGGTCAAGATAATATTAAAGGTAAATAAATTCAGAAAATTTCAAAACTTATCTACAGGGGCAGCCCAAGGCCTCCATCTCTAGGATTCTACCCCACTGTTCATCTCTTTGGCAGCAAAGCCTCTACAGGTTTTCTGTAGTGGTTCTGGACTAAATCTCCAGCCTTTTTTAGTCTGTGTGTGATATAAACTTGAACCCAGAGGGTGTCTCAGCTGGTAGATAACAGCACTGTATTCTTATTGCATGTTATCTTTGCTTTTCTGTTATTACTCTGATTTTTTTTTATTCCATGGTACAGCTCACATCATGGAATATATTGGCCAATTTAGTGATCTAAAGAGGCGTTACACAATTTTTTTGTGAGGTGATAAATAGGAGTGGTTTCACTTACCAGCATTAATAATGCAGGCTGGAAGTACCATAAGGGAAAATCTAGTAAACTCTAAGGCAAGAGGAAATTTTAAGTTCATGCCAGAAGTCAGAAGAATATCTCCAGAAGGAAATGATGGTTAACAAGCACTTGATTCTGAAAACCAGCAGTGAAACAAATGGGACAGTGAATTCTGAGAGAATATACTCACCAAACAGGAATAACACAACAAAGCTGGCAGGAATTGGGGATGGTAGTTGTTGGAGTCCACGTCACAGAGAATACTTCTCTGCCTGTCTTGAGAAGCCCTGAACCTCAAAGGAACACTTCGTTTAACTTACGTCCCTGGAGAAAGTTACCAAGGCTTTGGGATGAGTTAGAATCCACAAGTGTGTGAACTAGATAGTGGTATGTAGTAATGTAGCTTATCACAGGGTGAGAAATTTAGGGTTTTAGAATTTTAGTATGAGAGTGGATAGGAGGCAAGATGGAGGATTTTGGATGTTGTGTCATCTTCTTGCTCTTCTTCTACTCCATTTTCTGTAGTATTGGTGACACAAAGTTATTGGTTAGAGAAAGCTGCAGTGTAGGTGTTCCGTGAATAGATTAATAAGAGTTATTGGTAGAAAAGTAGAAATGAAGTACGTTTTAGGAGTTAATTGGGTAAAATAGCTTTAAAAGACTTTGAGTCTGTGTGTCTGAGCTCTATTTTGTGCCTTGCTTTCTGGTGCACTAGACTTCTGATAAGAGAAAAATAAACAATAGACCGAAAACCGAGAAATCAAGAGTCTTGTCCATTTTTCATTCTTGGCACAGAACTCGCAAGAGGAGCCCCACTCACAGGGCGGGTTCCACACTTTTGTTGGTACCACCAGAAACCTGACAGTAGCTTGCTGGCAATTGGTTGAAAAACTCTGCACTGCGAGGATTTAGTTGAGATGTGAAAATAAATCACTGAGGCAGTGTCCAGCAAAGTGTATTGACCTTCACACCAGTACACACACTGTAAATTACAACAGTATCAGTGGGAAGGGAAGAAATAGAGGCTAAAATACAGGAGGAATGCAAATGTGGGCAGTGGAAAGCCATCCATTACAGCGTGTGAGTGGCAATCAATAACCTCTTAACTAGGCAAGAGAGAGAAAATAACTCCACATGGTGTGGTGTCAGAGGGTGCAGTTCCTCAGGCTCTTTCAGAAAGTGAGAACAGTTGCAGTGCGGTACAGATTTGCTAATAATGAGGCAGGGCATTTAAAACCTCTGTGAGATGAATTTCTGAGGGAGCATAGAGAATAAGGAACATGGGAGATGGAACTCAGAGTTCAGATCCACCTGCCTTCACCCCAGCTGCCTGGAATGCCAGGTCAGGATAGGGGGCAGAACACCTCAGTCTCATTTCAGACCTCTGAGACAAACCCCTGAGAGAGAACCCAGCATGCAAAAGGGAACGTGCAGAGTGAGCCAGGAAGGAGTGCTGGGAAACTGCACTCGCCACAGACAGGTCTCTCACTTGTTGAAGGATTTTAGTTGGTTTCCCCCCCTTTTTCCAAGTATGATGGGAAAGAGATCTGATACACAACTTCATGTACTGCAACTGCAGCAGACCCTGGCTCTGCTCACCTGCACCAACCCCTTGCCACGACAGGGACACCTCAGCAGGTTGTGCAGGGACACCTGAGCAGGTTGTACAGGAACACATCCAGGTAGGGTGAAATGTCTTCAGAGAAGGAGCCTCTACACCTTTGTAGGCCTTGTGCTACCACTGCCTCAGAGACTAAAATGTTTCAAAATATTGAGGCTGTTACTGCTTAGAAAATTAAAGAAATAATGATAATTGAAAAAAAAAATCTTTTTAAGTTCTCACTAATCTCATAGTTATGTGCAAGTCAAGCTTGTCAGAAGATTTAGTTTTTAAGTCCTATCATGTTTGTAATCTACCTTGTGATCTTTTGGCATAATGGGACCCTCAAAACAGCTACAAGGTATATTTATCTCAAAGCCAGATCTTTGTATATATATTTTGTGCAAGAAAGAGAGTGAATTGCAGCAGGTTGTAAGGACCTTTGCAATTCTTGGGTTTTGTTTTCTATGTTCTTTGTCTTTCTTTTTTGTACATTGTGACAGATAAAACAAAGTTCCTTCGTACAGTATGAAAATATAAAACTACATAAAGATGTCCTTTATCAGAGAATGAGAGAATAAACCATTTTGGGATGTTGTTTAATGCACAGAGCACAGTCAGACATGAAAGTGAAGAAACAAAAGCGTTCTTAAATACAATCTTACTCTTTCCTTTCTTTGTGTTTCAAATTTTCCTGACAGAAAACAGCTGGAAGGGGATCATGGAACTTTGCACTTTTCCCAAATGGTATCAACCTATGGCTACCTAAAACCAGGGAGAAGTTTGCAGACTGGTCAAGTCTTGGCTATGTTGAAATTCATGCTGAAAATATAGTGGTGCTCTTAGGAGTTTTTAAGGCTGTAGTTCTCTGACGGTCTCAGCTTGAAGCCTTTCAGTAAAACATTTAGAAAATAACACAAAACAGATAAACAGAAGGAATTGATTTTTTTTTTTTTTTTGCTGCACAAAAATACTGGGTTAAAGGTAAGTCTTTCTATAGTAACTTCTGAGCACTGTGCCTGTAGCTCAGCCCATTGCCTTAATCTTTTGTCCTCCTGTGTGACGTACATGATGTACAGACACTTCAAACAGGAGGTTTCTATGTTTGCAGCTCTTTTAGGTCTAACCTACATTATATTATACAGTGTTTTTTATCCAGCTATGTATTTGGCTGCCTTATAGATCCATAGAGCTGAAAATGAATGAAGCATTTAAGATGCTTTGTTTATGTTGTGATCACTCCCAGTGAAACACCTATGTCACCAATAGCTAGGAGAGTTCCAGCCGAATTCCTGATGAACTTTTCTTGACCTCCTGTGCAATGTGTCAGTTTTTCCCTGTGGCTGGATTATGCATGGCTGGCTTAGCATCCACCACACATTGTGATCATCATGGTCTTGTCTTTGCTCTCAGATAGAATGGCAGCATAATCACAGAATCCCAGAACGGTTTGGGTTGGAAGGAACCTTAGGTTTCATTTAGTTTCAACAATTTCCACTATCCCCATTGGAGGTTGCTCCAAGCCCCATCCAATCTAGCCTGGAACACTTCCAGGGATACAGGAGCAGCCACAGCTTTTCTGGACAGCCTGGAAGTGCCTCACCATCCTCACAGCGAACTCTTTTTATGCATGAAATAGTTCATATATTTTTTTGAGTTGGGCTGTTTGTGCACCTCTCCCATAGAAAGTGCTTAATTAAACCAGCTTTAATTTTGTTTCTTTCAAAAGGATCTTGCTAGATAAAGTAGTCAGTTCTGAAGACTAAGGAATAAAGTAAGAATCCTCCTCAGACAGAAATATAGCTAATTAAATCAAGCTAAACATAATTAGACTCATATCTGGAGTAAAGGTAAGAGATGGTGATATAAATTAAGCCATTCAGCTCAGACTGTGATATTGTTGCTGTAAGTTTGAGAATCCTCAAAGTAATAGTTTCCAATCCGTGGGAATATCATGCTCTTTGAGAGGCCTTGACATAGGAAGCCTAAAAATCAAGTGTGCTGAGACAGTAATTTTGGAAGACAGTGGCAGTTTTTCTCCATTCCAATCTTTAGACTCTGCAGAATCTTTGTCTTTGCTGTCTGATCTATGTTTTCAAGAGTCATTACTGCCAAAAGCTTTCTAATGTAGGTAAATGAATGGCTCCAAATGATTTATGGGAAAGTTTCATGGCAAGTGTTGGGAAAGATCCAAACCTCACAATAAAGCAGAGGACCCAACAATTTTTGTTTTGACTTCTGAACAAATGACCAGATTTTGAGGAGGGCACAGTGCCAGCTTTCCTCTGTGCCAGCTTCTTTTTGTTCTTCTCAGCCAGAACTACTGGTTCCAGAGAGCTTTCATATATTTTGGATAGGTTCATAAATGGCAATATACATTGTAAATGATCTTATTCTAAGGAAAATGAAGACAAGGCCACAGTGAAGGTTGCGACAGAAGAAAAAAGAAAGCAGAAAATATTCTTGAAGCAATATGACAAGATAATGCAATCTTTAAGCATGGTAAATTCACACATTTTTCTCTTAATTCTATCCAAGTGCCAGGTCAGTGTTAACATTAATCAAAAATTTTCCTCAGAAACTGTTTGCTAAACTTTTCTCTCTAACCTACTTTCAATTCCACAGGATGAGGAGCTGAATGTAAAGCATTTCCGTCTATTTATGGTCATCAAATACTGAGAATGTTGAAAGCAGTAATGAAATGCCCACTATATTAAATGTTCTTGAGGAGTTATTAGAGCTGATTGTTTTATCAGGTTTGAATAGCTAAGCAAGTCATTATTTCCTGCAATTGCACCTGTTAGAATTGTGCTCACAAGTGGTTTGTGAGAAGTGATTGCACTGGAATTACAGGGAGCAACACTCAATGCTGTGGTTTACTTTTTGTTTAGATTTGATACTAACCTCCAAGGACAGCAAAGCCTTTTGAACTTGCAGTGATGCTTGTTTAGTTTAATTCCAAACAGACTTTTCCCTGTGGAAGCAGTTACTCTAGCAAGGGGGTTTGGTAGGTTCTATTCTGCAAAATATAACCCCAGGGAGGTTTGTCTGCTTTCAGAGATATTCCCTCCTTAAAGAAGAGTTTGGAGAAACAAGCTGGCCACAGAATTAAGGAGGAAAATAATTTTTAGTCATCTGTCATGTCTATTGCTTTCCTGTCTTGCTGTGTGCTCAGTCTAATCTTTGTCTCTAGTTAGGAACCACACATCTTGATGATGGAACTCTCAACCAGGGAAGTTAACTTGCTTAAATTTCACTTTCAGGGACTGGTAGCCCCATCTGAGAGCAAAGGTTTGGAAAGTTCTGGCAATTCTCTTTGTTGAGCACATCACTGGTGCAAATAACAGCAGGTCCAGTAACCTTGTGGTGGAACAGGATATTGGATGATATATCTTATAGGAAAATCCCTGATCAGGAGATAAAAAAGCGTCCTGGAAATTGCATAAATTAAGATGGTTTCAGGCTGGGAACATTCTCATTCTTCTCAGTTCACTGAGGCTGGTGACCTCTGACCTGCTTGGCTGTTATTGCTGCCTTTTGTTACAGGAGTGATATAGGGAACAGACGAAGGCGACATACTGGCTCCATGACTCAGAAGGCATAAAAGGCATGTATTAATAGAAAATCACACTTCTTATAGAGAGCATAGTGAACCTAAGACCTGATTAGTCTTTAGGAAACTTCTCTTGCACTGTTGGTCAAGCAAGGAACAACTCCTTCTTGTAAACATCTTTCACAACACCAGGTGCAGAGGATAAGATAATAATTGTTTTAATTCTTTCTCTGAACTTTCCCAGGCCAAGCCTGGGAGAAGCTATGTCTCTCTGTTACCAGAGACTGTGAGAATACTACAGTCTTTCATAGGTTTTTGGAGAGATTGCTGTTTTACATTTAACACTCCCTCTCTGCCTGCCTAACAATATAGGACTGATCAAGCCAGCCAGGAAAACCAGGCAAGATAAAGTAGATGCTTAATTTGTACATCAGGAACTTCAGACAGCCTAATTTTAAGAGGACATTTTGATAAAGTAAAATGGCACTGTACGTATATTAGTAATTGCCAGTTCCACAGAATTATTAATGATAAATGAGCTTTGGGCTTGGAATCTTTGCATAAATTTGTGTTTGAAGGCTGTGCCATGAAACACAGACAAAAAAACTCATTAGAAAACTTATCACACAATTGTCAATATTATTTGTAATTTATATTATTTTTCTCCATCATTTTCCATACAAAAATATATAAGCCAACTGTCATAATACAGATTAGTCACATTGTGAATACTCTTCCCAAAAAAGAAGTTGATTTTAGCAATCTGAAAACAGAACCATGTATTCCTGGATATGCTACTGCCTCACATTGTTCATCCCATAAGGGTTCCCATTTTCCTGACATGTCCTGAACACTGCAGGGTTTAGATAAAGTTTTTGGGTGAGTTTGTGTTCTTGCATCTCATCTCCTTGGTCCTTCTATCCCTTCTAGATACATTCTGCCTTTCCACACATTCTATCCTTCATTTACCTTGGGAGCCAGCAGAAACCTACGAAGAACATTAAAAATATGTGTTCTGCAGGTGGTTTAAATATCTACTTGATTTTGGACTGATCTTTCCCTCTCCCACATATGACTACATGAGGATCAAGGCTGCTTTCTCCAGACCTGCTCCCAGACCCTGGTTCCAAGCTCTTCTCCAAAGTTTTCCAAAGACTGTTGCCAGGCACAGAATCGGCCCAGTGAGGTTCTGTGTGTGTGAACATAATTCAGAGCTGCTTTATCTTTTCCAATAAACCTTAGGCAAAGTGTTCTTGTACATTTTTTTAGCAGACAGATTTTCAAATATTTTTCCAGATTTTTTTCCCAGACTTTTCTCAGTTTTGAACTTTTCATCACACATGAAGACAAACCTGTTTGTTTAGTTCTTATCATTGTGAATTTTAATATCAGTAGAGATGATAGACTGACAAATTTTGGTTGCTTTGGGCTTCACTTTTGTGTTCACCTTGAACATATATGTCCTATTATGAATACAAAATGATATGTGGATATATATTTTTATTGATGTTACTGATTTTAAAATCTTCTGAAAACTTCCTTGAGAACCCTTTAAATCAGATTCTTGTGGAGAACCAGGTCAGGTTCACCTAGTTAGTTTCTTTCCTGTTCAAAACAAAGCCAGGTTTCACTCATAGGACAATTTCCCAAGAGGCATTGCCTAAGAGAGGCAGTGTTCTGGGTAGCCCAGTAAGTTCTTTCATTATACTGGCAAGTCACCAGCTGAGACTCGTCATGGCAGGCAGGGTTTAGGTTAGTATGAATCCTTATGAGTGCCTCTAAGTTCTCTCCTTCATAGAGTGGGTGATAGCACTTCACACAGGCCTCTTCTCCTGTGATGCTGCTGATACAGGTTACGAGCAAACCCACTATCAATCCAGCGGGAGCCACCTCGGGCCTCCCCTGGTTTTCCTTGTCCTCCATAGTCCGGTAGGAACTGTTTTAGATCTCCCCCGGCCTTGCCTCTGGGGTATTCTCAAAGGAGTCTTAGGGCTTTTATTTCACCCTCCCCCTCTGCCAGTCTTTTTCCCTAAATTTGTAGCCCTTAAGAAATCCTGCCCTGTGAGTGAATTTCTAATTACTTTCTTACCACAACTAGTACAGCAGAACTTCTAAACACAATTTTTACAATCTCAGTCACAGTTACAAACATCGATTACTTAACAATTACAACTTTAACTTTACAACAGTTTCTAGATAATTTTAACTTTTTAGCTTCTTAATCTTTGTTCTTCTTTCTTAAAGTCAGTTTCAAGTCTCCCTGATTAGGAACAATGGTCCATTCTGGTGGATCTCCTGGGGAAACTGGTGGATCATTGGGAGGTGTCACTGGTCTTTTTACCCGTGAGATACGAGTCCAGCTTTTCTTT
>VXAX01004980.1:0-18949 GCA_013399835.1 Leptocoma aspasia
TCACACTAAGCCTGGATTCCATGCTGCCCCAGGGCAGGTGTCAGCCCGTGCCTTTGGCAGTCCCACACTGCAACCCCGCACCAAATCCTCTCATTTCCAAGGCACAGAGCTTTGCATGCTACACCAAACTTTGACCTGTAGCTGTCAGACACACAGCGATTACAGACCCCATTTTTGCAGTCTGACCCATGTTCAGTGCTTACACCGTGCCTGGCAGATCTTGTGGAATAAAATAAATAAAACACTACTCCGTGCATTGGGAATACAACCTATCCTTCTGTCCAAAATATAGTTAAAATACATTTTAAAGATGTTTTATTTGCATGGGATGTGACGTTACAAAGAAATGCCTTTGAGATGGGAGAGGTGCAGTTCACACCTAAACTACCTCAAAAGTTACATTCAGCTTTACTGGCAGCAAATTTTTGCTTGAAGCTAAGAAGAAATACAGCATTGGATATTAAAAATAAACATTTACATAAAGCCATCAAAATAAGACGCAAAGGAAATCGAACTCAGGGCTAGCACAATTTGTAACAGCAATGGCACATTCAATACATTTCAGGAGAAAAGCATTTCAGAATTTAACAACTATATAATTTATGTTTACAACTACACGTTTACGAGGGTGTGAAAAGGTTAATTAGTAATATATTGGGTACCTGTATTGCGCCTCTCAAGTTGATTCCTGTTTCAATAGCAACATAGTATGATGCTTGCAGAAATGTCCTTTGCAGTAGAAGGGCAAAAAATAAGAGTACAGCCAAAACATAAGCATTGGACAGGAACTCTTGTGATGAAATAAAGAAAACACCAAGAATTTTAGTCTACAAAAAGAAAGAAAGTTAGAAATCAGGTGCAATGGTAATTGAACTCCCTGCTTTGCATAATTAATTAGCAGAGATAATCACAGTTTATTACTTTGAAAGTGATCCAAACCTTGTCTGAAACCTCACAGTTTACCACTTCAAAGAAACAGTCTCATAACATGTCAACTCAGTAAGGTTCACTTAAATGCAAAATGATGTTGACAGGATTTCTGATATCCTGCCAAAACTCTAGGACACTGAGTAACTCCATATAGTCATTTATTAAAAATGTGCACTGCCCTTCATCAGAAAGGAACAGTTCACATCCTTTGGGAAAAATTACCCTCATTATTTTAACACCTCAGGTTATTGAACACTAAAAATGACCTCCAGAACTTGTAAAAAAACCCCAAAACTCCTGTAACCACCCAAATTATTTTGGCCTGCAGCATCTTGTTCACTTTTATATATGGCCATTACCTTCTAGCAAGCTCATGAGATCACCAAAGGGCATTTTGAGACATGTCTACAGCTCAATGGGAAAACAGTGCATTTATTTCAGATTATATTTAACAAGCTGACATCTTTGGTGCCACAACAAGTTGAGAGGCTGGCTCACCATGGGAAGCCTTCTGTAACTAAAATATCTCCATCTTCCTCTTTCTCCTCTTGGCTCCTTCAAAACTTTGATTGCTGGATTGGGTTTCCATTAAAGGCAAAATTAGGAAGACGACTCTTTCAGAGAGCTTCTTGCCATTTACACTCCTGCTGTATCCCTTGCTCAGCACGTTTTTTCTTGCCTACATAGTTTCTTTGCTGTTGAAGTTTTCACAACTGCTATAGCACTTAATCAGCTATATTTCACAAACTCTCGGTGTCTGCACATTTCATTAGATCTGATCTGCACCTTGCAGTTAACTTCATAAAAATCCCACATGGCAAGTTCACACGGAGGCAAAATTTAGTTTTTTAAGCTATTCTTCTGGCTGAGCCAGCTGGAAAAGGAACAAACTTCTCCCTACTCTTATTTATACCCAGGTTGCTCTGACCTGCACGCTTCTGTTGCTTACTGTGCACTAGCTGGGGAGTTAACTGGATTTCTTCCTGAGCCAATTCAAACCACTGAGATAAGAAAATCAGCCCAGGAAAAAAAAAAAAATAGGCCAAATGAACCAAAAAAAGCACCCAATCAGTGCCAGAGATAAAGCAAGGGAGAAAACAGGAGCAGAGGTAACATAGAATGTAAAAGGAGGAAGATTTAAAAATCTGTATTAAGTGCAAAACTCCGAACCATTACAGTACATGACAGCAATTACAGTTCAGATAAAGAAACATTTAACTGCTATTTGACCCATTTGCACCCTAAAGGGATTTTAAAGCCCTAATTTATTACTTATCCCATAGCAATTCAAATAGGCTACAGCAGCATTTTATACTGCAAATACTCTCTAGTACACTAAAAATGAGTTTCTCTCCCAGATTATTTACAGTCTCACAGGTTCAGGTTTTCAGTGCTGTCCTCCATGCACAGCTGGCCAGTACTGCTAATCTCTGCAGATAATCTCTGCACTTTTTACTGAATGTAAAAGAACACTTTTTTCCCCCCCCCACAACTATGTTTGACAAATCATGATTGTTTAGCAATGAGTGATTCTGGTGCAGCACTGATTCCCATCAAAACATTATTTAATAGACAAGGAGGGAAAGCGAGATGAATATTCTCATCCTTTCTTCTAATACTCCCTTGAGAAAAAGAGGAAAACATGTACTTAAAATCTTGCTGATAGCACCAAGGTGTTTGCCAAGCCTCAGATGCATTATCAGGCCACTATGGCTCACTGAGCACACCTGTGTTTAAGCTACAACAGGTCTCTACACACACTTGTCAGCCTGTAGGAAACACAGAAATACCTGAACACTCCCTGAACCTTTCACATATAAGGCAAATAATTTTGTTTGGGAAGCTGACAGAAATAATTAGATGTTTTATTTTCAGAAATGGCTTTCCTTGTCAGTGCCCCGCCTTCCTGACAACTTCAGGGTAACACCAATTCTTAAAAGTTGCTGTAACCAGTAAAAGGCTGAGCAAAAAGCTGCTATTTAAATGCATAAAGACTCTGGACTCACACAATCTTAACGTTAATACTGGGCTTTTTGCTACACTGGGCCCTATGACTTTTAGAGCTTTTTAAATAATGAGTTTGCTGCATCTCTGAATGTTTTATGTCAGCAGCTACTCCTAATACTGGAACTGCTAATCCTAACTCTGCAACGTGGAAGATGCTACCAGCAAATGATAAAGGTTATCATTCTGTCAGTCTCTCCTTCAGCATGAAATGATTAACACTCAGAGAAATCCGTGTCATAGGAACCTTCTGGGGTGGCCATAAATATTGATACTGGAGTTATAAATAAACATGGAGAGCATGACAGAATTTAAGATGCTGTCGTGCTCTAACTACAGCACTAACTTGAGCAGTTAATACAGCCTGTGACAGCCATGTGATCTGAGTTACAGCTCCATGGGTTATATCTGTCACAAAGGACCTGAGCAACACAACAATTATTCCATCTCTCTGCCTTCAGTCTCACAAAGAGAATTTCTGTTTGAAAGATACAGCTGACTCATTACAACGTCTCAATCTAAATATTTAAGATGTAGCTGGGTAAGAGATGGGTAAAAGACACCCTGCATTGTACTCACAGCTTACACTGCTTATCTGATTCTGTCCCAACTCTTCCCAGCGCCCTCAAACTCAGCAGCACATCGAGCACAAACACTGTTTCCCCCGACTTATCTTTGACTTCACATGACAACATTTTAGAAAGCTTGTTTCTCACAACTCGGAGGCTCACAGGGGCAAATTACAAGGCAAGGTTTTCCTCTTTTGACTCATTACAAGCAGGGATATAACAGCCCTAGCAGTGGAGCTGGTGTATTTCTTTCCAAAATAGACCAAGTTAGCTAGCTATGTGAACACACAGGAGAGCCCTCCTGAACATCCCAGTCTGCTTCCAGATAGCTTGAACAGAAACTCTTCCTTAGAAAGATATTTCATTTCACCCAGGAAAAGCAATTTTCAAACTTTAATGTAGTTAGACCCTTGCCAGAAAAAAAAAAAAAAAAACAAACATGTCAAAACACAAGGAAAAGCCTCTTGGAGACATTTTAGCAAAGCTAAAATACACCTTTAAGGGTCACTCATGGACTATGACCATCAGTGAATATTGCTGTTAGGTCATCCCAAATTGGTGTCAATGACAAAATGAGGTTACTGCTTAGCCAGTGAGTGAGGACACCAGGCTGGATGAAGCTCTGCTTAGGGCCTACAAAGACCAGACCTGAACTTTCTCTTTTTCACAGAGAAGCACTAGCTGACACTTTCACAAGAAAATTAAATAGGACAATCTGTAAATTATATCAAATCACAATTTCAGCTGAAACAGTGCTCCAAACAAATTATTGAAAAGCAGAGCTCAAGAGCTTCCACAGTACTTTGCTGCAACATAGTACTATAGTCTTAATTTTCTCATTTCCTGCTTTAACTGGTTTCCATTGCTATAATAAAGTTTCCAAATATTGGGATAAGGATTGCAAAATGGACAAACAGTTAATTTTAGCCTGAGGCCTTTGTTAAATTTTCTGCAGTGCAGCTGATGGACTTTAATATTTACAGTGGACCTAATCCAAAGTGTACTTGAACGAATGAGTATATTTCCATTAGTGTCAACAGACTTCAGAAATAGTCTTCTATCAGACACTAAGTGGGCTGCAGAAATCAACTGATCTATCTTGTAGAAATCCAGCCTGAGTGACCTCACCTTATAATGAAAAGATGCTTCCTGAGTTACATTTTTATTTCTAGTTAATCAAGAAGTATGTCTGCTTCCTCTTAGAGAGCATTCATTTAAATAGCATCCTTTAAAAATATGTTTCAGTTGATCTTTCAAAACTAACCTCCCCAAAGGCACTAGAGGGAAGGCTTGGTCACAGTTAAATTACTTGGCATTTCATGATGATGACCAAACTCTGCTTTAATCCTCTTGGACATCCCTCACTTTTAGAAATGAAAAGCCAAGCCTATTAAAAACACACTTTTCCTTTCTGGAAAGCACTCAGTCACACCCTTGATTCAATCTCTACTCAAGACTGCACCTAAATTCCTTATGATATTGATGGTATTTTGGATATGCTTCACTGTTCTCTTGAATTAGGTTACTTTCCAGAATGCAAGGCTGTCCAGATGTATGGCTCATACATTTTACCCCCAAAAGAATCACAGAATGGATGAGGTTGGAAGGTTGGACCGGAGATCTAGTCCAACCTCCCTGCTCAAGTAGAATCATCTACTTGATGGCACGTGGCACAGGACTGCATCCCAGCTGGTCTTGAGTATCTCCAGCGAGGGAGGCTCCACAACCTCTCTGGGCAACCTATTCCAGTGCTCAGCCACCCACACTTTAAGGAAGTTTTTCCTCATATTCAGGTAGAACTTCCTGTGCATCATTTTCTTGGCAGCACCAAGCAGAGCCTGGCTCCAGCCTCTTGAGACCCTCCCTCTGGATATTTGTATAAACTGATGAGGTCCCCTCCCAGTCACTTCTCCTCAAGGCTGAACAGGTCCAGCTCCCTCAGCCTTGCAAGAGATGCTCCAATCCCTCCATCCCCTTCATTGCCCTGCAGTGATGCACTCCATCCCAGTATAAAAGTGGCTGTCAGGCAGTACATCCATGTTACAAGAACATATTATAAGTTTCTCTGCATGCAGGCCTGCAGAAAAATCTTCCCATGGGAAAGCATCTTTTACTGTCTTTTACTCTGTACAAGTTTCTGCAAACAAAATCTCTGAGTTGTGTTTCAAGGACATTTGGATTTCTCTGCCTGTCTCCTGATATGGGAGATGGGGTTTTTCTTCCTCTCAACCTATGAGGTGAAAAGTTGTTATCTCTGATTGTGTGAGCTATTCTGGCATTCCTTGGACGAAGCTCAGGGCAGGAGCTTCAGATGCTCCGTGCTGGGCAGATAATAGCCCAAATCCTCTGAGTTATGGAGTCATGTTAATAAATCATATTTAGCCTTCTGATATTATAGGAGTCCTTTGTTAATGAACAGACCACAGCACTAGCTGACACCCTGCAGTACCTGTGGGCGGATGGTGTTGTTTCCTTTCCCAACGTTGTGGACGATCCCGGAGATGCAGAGCGGCCCGGCAAACCCCAGCAAGTCAGCCAGGATACGGAACGTGCTGCTCAGCAGTAAGGGTCTCCCAAAAGCACAGCAGAGAGCACGCCAAATGGACCTGGATCCCTGGGGAGATGAAGATCTTTTGTTCTGGCCAGAATGAAATTAAAATTAGTAAGAATTACGTTATGCATTAACATCGTTGTCACTCTAGCGCGCAGCACGAAACGCAGAGACACAGCTGAGCGAAGGCAAAGAAGAAGCAAACTTTATTTTGCTTTTCACATTATATAGAGTTCAGGGAACGACCATGGATTGGAAGGTGAAATTACATCTTCTCCAACCACACTGGTCAATGACAAAGTCCATCAAACCTTTCTCCTCCCAGGAGAAAGAATGAAAAACAAAAAGACAGAAAAACATGTGCATGTTTACAAAAATCAATGTGAGAAACTCCATCACAAGAATGAAAACATCAGAAGGCTGAAAAATGAGAGTGACACATCGTGGCTGATAAATCATTGGTATTTTTGTCACTGCTCTCATTCATTGACAACCATTTGTCATCTCTCAGGTAGAAAGCAGAGGAACTACAACTATTGTTTAGTTTTACAGAGTCAGAAGAAAGCAATAATTTGCACTTCCCTCCACAAAAAACCCCATTATTTCTTTCCTACCCTTAACAGGGATCAAGTAAGTGTGTTGGTTGTGGCCTGCTGAGGGAGGAAATAAAAAGAGGGAGGGAAGTGATAATTTTTTGTTCACTGGTGAACAGAGACTGGAAGCATACATTTTTCAGGCAGGATCCAAACAAGTTCTCTTAGAATCCTGTATAGATTCAGCTCCCACTGAGGAGTGAAAATTAATTTGAGCCGAGTGTGTTTCAGCCCTGAACTCTCCTCTGGACAAACTATAACTGAAATAACATGGAAAAAAAAATAGCCCTGCAAGGCCTAATTAATACAGACTGTGTAATTGAATGTTTCCAGGGTCTTATTAGGAGGAATAATGGTGTTCAGTGAACACAGTCCATGATTACTTTCCACATCAAAATAGAAGCCGTATGCATTTTACACACATCTAACCAGTAACGTGTTTGACAGGCACATTTGATTAGAGAAACTTCATTATTTGTACAAGGTACAACTGAGAACGTGATCTCTTGGTACATGGACTGCTATGCCAATGAATACTTTATTTGCATGGTATCTCTTCGTGTCACGCTTATGTGACAAAAAGTAATGAAAATCACAAGCTCTGAGTAAGCAGACAGACATAACTCCATGCTTTGCATACCTTCTGTGCTTCAAAGGCCTCATTAAGGAGAATGTAATTGGTCAGAGCTCTCATGGCAATGGGAAGCTTGCCTATGGTCTTCAAGTCTATTGGTTTTTTATGGGCAGTCTTGATGAATGTGTTCATCCACCAGTATGTTCCTTTGGATAACAGATTCACAAAGGGCTGCAGGAATCGGACACCAAGATCCTGGAGATCCTCAGGAGGCTTAACTTCTTTAGGAGTTTTGAAGAAAACATACCTCTGAAGTGCAGAAAAACGCCAGCAGAATCACAGTGGATGCGTAGAAAATACAAGTGCACACAGAATAGATAAGGACATTGCAGATAACCAGTGAATCAGTCTTGGTTTCTTAAAAAACATTCAAGCACAACCAATACAGTTTCCTCGGGTACTGAGGATAACCAGAGGCATCCAGTCTAGAAATAAATAATTCTTATCATTCACTACGACTCTGCTTATGGTGCAAAACTTTGCATACTTGCAGTAAAAAAAAAAAACCCACCTTACAGAATCAGAATCATCATGGTTGGAAGAGACCTTCAAGGTCATCAGTTCAGCCAAACCAGAGCCACCATAATCACCCCTACACCATATCTCCAGACACCTCTGGAACACTTCCAGAAGTGCTGACTCCACCACCTCCCTGGGCAACTTATTCCAGTGCCTGCCCCCTGTTTCAGTGAGAAAAAGTTTTTCCAATAACTAATCTGAACCTCCAGGGTGCAACTTAAGGCCGTTTCCTCTTGTCCTTTCCCTTGAGACATGTCAGAAGAGACTGAGCTCCTCAATTATTTAAAGAGTCCAGCCCCAGCACTGCTTGGAGCCCAGGCAGCACAACGTGGGGCACAGGAGCTTAGGCACAGCCCTGAGGTTATCCTGGGATTCATCTCCCACACCAAAGGCTTCACATCTGTGAGCTCAGAACATGCAGCTACTGGTGCTGCAGCAAGAAAATTTACATGGGAATATTTCTTTCCCTCCTAAGTTTAAATTGTGCACAGTTGGTGAGGGCCAGCTGAAGGGAACTTTGGTATTTATGTATCCAGCAGTCTCCAAAGTCTCAGTTTAGATTATGACTGCAGACACTGCAGAGGGGAAAAAAAAATATAGCTGGGAGGAACCCCAGTAGCCCAAATAAATCACTTATTGGGATTGTCTCCTGGAAAATGAGAGATGTTCTTTGTGTGTCTAAGATACTCTTTGACAGAGCAGACAATTCCTTTCTACCAGTCTTCTTTTGTATCACAAATACTTGGCTGTCATGATTGAAACAGAGTGATTTTAAAAATTTACAGCAAACTCAAACAGATGAAATTGACCTTAAATTAACAACAACAGTCTGGCATTTTTTGAAATTACAGATTCATCTGGCCTAGTAAAATAGTATTAACCCTTGATTGTCAAATAGATGTCTATTTCTAACTGGATCTTTATTTCTCCTTTAGTAATGCATTTTACATCAAGTACATAGAAAAGGGAATAAAAAAATACCAATAACCCAAAAAACAACCAATAAAAACCACAGAAGGAGACTTCTAGC
Organism: Leptocoma aspasia; assembly: GCA_013399835.1. Lineage (NCBI taxonomy): Eukaryota > Metazoa > Chordata > Aves > Passeriformes > Nectariniidae > Leptocoma > Leptocoma aspasia. The sequence goes on from VXAX01004980.1 coordinate 8,831, forward strand.
ATAGTTACTTACCCTCACCCTGATGACATTCATTTCTACAGCTAGTAGCATTCCATAAAGAACAACCAAGAGTCCTGTGAGGCAAAATCGAAGCTGAGAAAATCCAACCCCATTATCACAGAACTTCACAAATTTGATGGTTTTAGTTATGAAAGCTAAAGTCCAGTAGAACAGCAATGCTGGAGAGAAAAAAAAATAACAAAACAAACAAAACAAATTAACCAGCTCCATATACACTGGCATTATAAAATATAATTAAGGAAGAATGCAACAAAATATATAAAACCAGAGAGTGGCCTTTCTCATGTCAAACACAAGCCAAATTTAATTCCAAAAACATTAAAATATTAAGATAATGTTAGTTCTAAATGCCTTTTCTGTTAGATTTAGTGATATTTCAAAAGTTTCACAAAGTGAAGTCTGCTGAAGGAAATTTCATCTGCTGTAAACCCATGTCCACACGATCAGCTCAAGGGGAGGGTGTTGCTCCAAAAGTGAAGGTGCCTGTGAATAATGTTCTTCAGATTTGGTTAATGCTACAAGACTGCTGTGAGTGTGGCTTGAAGGAAAATCCCCTGCAAATCTCTGGGATGTGTCAGGAACAGATATTAAAATACTTTGTCCAAACTGCTGCTGCACCGTCGTTCAACACAAATCCCATATATGTAATTCACAGTGTATATAAAATAGTCACATCAAGAAAGGATATTCTGGCACTCATGGAATACAGCTTTCACTTTTTAGTGTTCTACAAAACCTCTTGTCTCAAAACCTCATGCCACCATCAGCTACAGCTAAATAATCCATGGAATAAGCTCGGGTGCCTTGAAAGCACTCTCCAAACCATTCATCACACCATAAGCCAGCTCCTGTTCCCTATTCTTAAGGAAATGCCTCCCAGGGTTATATCCTTTTAAATAAATCTTTCATTGCTGCTGTATTTGCCATGGTGCAGCAGATGGAACGAGCTCTAACTGCCAAGAAAAGCTTGGACGTGTTTTCCAAGAGTCTTGCTGGAACACCAGAGAAAGACTTCAACCAAGGCATTAGCAACTCTAAGTCTAGCTTAAATATGGATAATCATCAGGAAGTTGCATACATTTCAAAGAATTGGTGGTGTTCCAGCTGCAGCTCTCTGGAGATGATCTCTGGGGCTACCCTTTCCAAGGAAAGCTGAATCCAACGTGGAAAATCCATGTGAGACTTGGGACTGCCAGTCCTGCTTCTACAGAAACCAAGCTAAAACCTCTCCTTTAAATGAGGGCAGTGAGTGGAATGATACAGGAACACTGTGCATTAGGACACTTGCCAAGGGAGCCTCTCTTCCTCTAAAATTTAAGAGGCCAGTTCCTAAGAGGAAAACCCTGAGTGGTCAGGAATTTGTGCACTGTGCTTCAGCGGCCAATGCAGCTGCAGAGAGGGTTTAAAAGATATACTTAGCAAGTTTCTCTTGTAAAAAAAAAAAGTTTTATGTGAGGCTTCCTACCATCTTCCCAACTTAGATGGCTTCTTATTCTCTATCAGACTGCTTCCTTCCTTTGAGGCACTATTCCTCCCTACTCAGAGCACTTCTGACTATAAAGTCTCACTCCATCCAAGAATTACATTCCATGCTCTTCTACTCTTAACCACTTCTATCTGTTAAACCTTGTTTTGTCTCATTCTTCCAACAACAGGCTGAGAACACATCCCTCTTGGAATAAAAAGGACTTAAACACTGCACACTGAAAATATCCACCAGTGGAGGACTTCCCAAAAAATAACCAAGCCAAGGCTTTATATATGCCTTGGAATTAAAAATAAGAACCAGCAGAGCCATTCTCCTATTTAGGGTTTAAAAAAGGGTCTATATGGCCTTTTATTATTATAACATTAATTTATTTTTTATCTAAGAAGTATTATGAAGTGCCAAACACAACATTCTCAGGTGATAAGTAGCCACTTGCTGTCACTTCCTTAGAAGCATTTGAATTTACTTAGCTTGTCATTTTCAATACAAGTGTATCTAATCTGATCTGGAGAATGCTCACAGGCCACTCAAGGCTCCTTGGAAAATTGTGGCTCTGCTCTTTACAGATGATGTTTTTATCATCTGGCTGGTGAGTACGTTTTGGCTGAGAGTTTTTAGAAATTATGTCTGAGAACTTCCACTGGTCTGAACTGCAAAGTGATCAGACCACAGAGGCACACTTACATTTGCTGGGCTGCTTTAGACCTATTCTAGATGCCTAAATCACCTCACTTTTTCTTGGGCCATGTAAGATCCCTCAGGCCACATCACCAGGTGTAGATTCTCACCTGGGCCACTCCTGTGAAAAATAAGGCAATGTGCAACTCAAACTCTTCCACACCTTTATTGAATTAAGCCCAATCCAAAAAGCCACTTATTTGACTGGATGGGATTTATTAATTAACCTGTACCTGTTTGGAGAGAAACTTTTTGTACTAAGCAATAAGTAGTATTTTTATGCAGGAAGTTCCATTTTAGAGAATAAACTAATTCCAAGGAAAACAACTGCAATGCAAAAGGACAAAAATTTTGAATCAGAAAAATAGATCCCTGTCTAGTACTAGCAAGGCTGTCATATAATTAAGATTAGTTGTGAAAAAAGGATGATTTTTTAAAATAAAAAAAAATCATGTGTTCCCACACTACCACCCATTTCAGATTAAAACCTCAAAGTCCTGTTATTTCATAGTTTTCTCCTACTATTCATTTTTGAGGTTTATTTATCTTTAAAACAAAGAAACTTACTCAAAAAATAGTGTAATCAGATGCTACCATTCAGTTGTGTGTTTTAAACACCTACAAACCAGCAGATTTTCCAATCCAGTATGAAAACTATACTAAAATGAGCCCTGCTTAACTGTACAAATGTTATGCAGCCATGTGGTGCAAAGAGCATCAAAATAAGCATTGTTATGAGAGTGGCCTGGTAAACAGCACTACATGGGAACAGCTGCACTTGTTGAAATACAATTACAGGCCAAAATTACACAGAGAAAAACAGAAAAACACATTCAGACCAGATCAAGGTGTTCCAATGGTTGAGTCACTCAGCTGCATCCATGAACTCAACCATTAGCTCAGTGAAAAAATATTCCAAACGTTGTCAATGTTTTTTGATAATACTCAGAAAGACTGCTTCAAAATAGCCAGGTGCCTGGGCTAAAGCTGAAAGGCAGGGTCAGGATCAGGAGAGGAACTTTGAGCCCTTCTTTTGCATGCCCAAGGATGCACACTAATCCCCACATCTGTCATGGGATCTGCCTCTTGTTTACGGAGAGTTACAAAATGGATTTGCCTTCTTTAAGGCATAGAGTGAAAAGGATCTTTAAAAAAAGAACAGATCTCAAAATTCCATGGGACTGGAAAATGTCACGCTGTTCAGAATTAATGAGCAGACCTTTAAGGGTCCACTGCACCCCATCAGTGCCATCACTGATGGCATCACATGAACATCACATCAGTGAGAGTCCCCCCGCTGGGTTTAATAGTTTTTGGATAAGGCTCTGCTAGTCTTTGCTTTAAGCAGCCACCAACTCTCAGCAGCTGTGAGCCTTCATCCTGCAGCTGAGGCAGACGATGCCCTGCAGTTTGCTGGACATTCACTGATGCTCAGAAGCAGCAAGATGTCACACCAGCTCTTGCACTTGGCTCTGTGTGTGTGCAGCACCACATCTCTCCCAGCCTGTTCCCCACACCCCCAGCACAAAGCTCATCTCCAGCTTCAGCTTTCCCTCCTGCTTCTCATTTATCTCATAAAACGAGGCTCTAAAGCAAAGCTGCTCCATGGCCACACTGCACTCTAGTGGGTTGAGTAAAGGTCTGATTAACCTTTACTCAACCCACTGAGTAAAAGCTGAGTAAAGGTATAATTTAACTATCCACACCGGGCTCATGTGCATAAAGTGCTCATTGCCTCGCCCAGGTGTCAATGCAGAGTAGCTGCAATTAGGATTGAAAGACAACAATCCTCACAGTTTGTGCAGTTAAGAACAAAGGATAGAGACTTCCAGAAATGTCTGTCTTAGGACAAATAAAAGAAAAAATAAAATAAAAATCAAAGACCATCAGCTTGTGGAGATTTTGGACTAAAATTCAAATCAGACAAAGTGGGAAAGACTGTGATGGTCTAATTTTCTTTTTTGCCTAAGAACTATCGAGACCAGATTTTCTGAGGGAGTCTATGCCCTGGAAATTCTTGCAAAATTAAAAATTCATCCATAATACTTAAGTAAGTGTTGGTATTCGTTGGTACAACTTTTTAGTATTCAAGTATTGTCCAGAGTTTATCCAGCATCAGCACTCTAAACACTGAAAAACATTATCATAAAAAAGAAATCTCTGCCGAGCAGGAATTATGCAAAAATGGGTAATCAACTACCAGCTGTAACTTTGTGCTACCCTTCTCAAAGACTCAACAGCAGGAATGTGGTAGTGACACTAAATTATTTAAGACTGCATTATACATCTGAAATAACAACAAATTAAAAAAAAAACAAAGCACCAAAACCACAAAAATCACTGCTTGCTTTTGCTTTACAGGTAACTGTAACAGGCTAGCAATGCTTCCTGAGGCATAATGCCTTCCTGTGAGAAAGCATTAAAAAGACTCTTTTGACTTATTTAAAAAGCAACCAAATGACCTTACCTGTTCATAAAGGATAAAAAAAGATCCTACTTAAAAGAAAGGTACAGGAAGTCCCAAATGAGAAGACATCAAGGTTGCTAAGCCTGGATAGCAATCTAAGTCTTTGGAGAGGAATTTTTTTTTCAGTATTTACAGCCTATTTCTGCAGAACAGGATTCTCACTTACCCCAACATGTAGCTCAAAATAATCTTCAATATTTAAAAGCTTTCTCAAATCTAGTTATTACTGACTTTTCCCCACCTGACAAAAACCAGAACACAACTTTGATACACAGAGCTACAGTGGCACAAGGCAAACTTCAGCAGGACCTATGGATACAGAAATGCAGCTCAAACAAAATTTGATGAGCCAGGAGCACCAAGGAAATAGCAGGATGTGAGTAAGCATGCAGCCATCCCCAGCCTGCAGTCTGCTGAAACAGTGAGAACACATCAACAGCTGCGTGACTGACAGTGGATTTTCCACAGCTGCAGTTTACTCACAATCTTGCAGAATACAGAGTAGACTAGGTAGCTCTCATGCATAGCAACTTCCATCAAAAGGCCTCAAAGCAGTTTGCAAAGGAAGTTTTAGGAACATGAAGCAAGAACAAGAAGGCAAAGTAATTCATCCACGACTGCAAGTCAGGGATGTCATTCCTTAGCTCCGTGCATATTTTAACAGACCACGCACACCAAGATTTCTTCACTCCTGCATCACACTTCCTTCCACACAACAGGCTGACAGGCAGGGGGTTTGCATTCAGAGTTAACAATTTCCCATGCTACTTTTCCCACAAAAGCAGTTTTTCCTAGAGAAACCTTGGTCTCACTGAACCCCCGAGAGCACTACACGGACTATTATTGGAAGTTAAAAGCATTAAAAATAATGAAATGTTTGAGCATGCATAGAGGGGTAGCTTTGATCACACCAGACTGCAGTGACCTGTCACCAAGGAAGCAGACACACAGCCCCACAGCCACACTTCCAGGTGCACAGGTTTTGAGACATACCTATTAACAGTTTGGGGAAATTGGATGTTTCAATGTTGTGGTAATAGACAACTGATGTGATGGCTGCCAGGAATGCCATTCCAGCTGGCATGTACAGGTGTAAGTGGCGGGATTCAGAAACCCTTCAAAACAACAAAAAAATCTGTTAAAGTCAAACCTCTCTGCTATTTAAATGTTTCCCCTTTTATGTTTCCCTTTGAATGTTTCAATTCATGAACTGTACCCTGCTCTGATGTAAGATTTTCTACAATCAGTTATGGATGCAAACCCCTCCAAGTTTTAATTGAATTTTTGCTCCTAAATCACACAGTTGGATTTCAAATTCCTCCCCTGTGCTGAAAATGAAAGGTGGGTACTCCTGTTTCCTACTGAAATCAATTGGAACACCGTTTAAATTAGGACAAGCAGCTCATCTCCAAAATGAGAGAAGTTAATTTAAGCCAAACTAGTTTGGGAGCTGTCCATCAAAATATGCAGATAAGACCAACTGACAGCACAGTTCAAGATTTTCTACAGAAGCATTTTGTGGAAGTGTTTCATTTTTTCAGTTTAGAAGAAGGAACAGCAGCACAGCACAGGAATTTCTTACAGTGAGGTCTGCCTTCAGTGACTGCAATCCAACAAAAAAACCCCTATAACAGAATCATACACCCTTATGCTTTGTCCTGTAAAGTAAAACTGTGCTGATGCTTTGCTCCAGGTAGCAGCAGAAGGGGTCCTGCCACATACAGCCCTTTGGGAATATTGGAATTGTTGGGCAATGTTGTTGGTATGTGCAGCGTTCAACAGAAATATGTCTTCCCCCCTCTTTCCCCCTACTTACTTTCTCTTCCTTCCCTCTCCCCTTTTCTTTCTTTCACAAAAAGAATTTAATGCCCTATCCTATCAAGGGCTACAATTCCCTCTGCCTCCCAGCCAGCTTCACCAGAAGGAGGCACCAAGATGACTTCGGGACACAAACATTTAGGGAAATTCACACCTTGTCCTCTGCATCAATTTCTTCTTGCTGTGTCAAACACTACTTTTGTGGAGTTTGGAGAGACAAGAAGAGCTGTGCTGGGAGGGAGAGGAAAGATCATCACAGGACAGCACATTTCCGAGAGCAGAACATTCCAAATGTCCAGCAGCACCACAGGAGCTCAGGACCATTTCCTGCATCTCTGCTCAAGAAAGGAGAGCCTTCCCTCAATGGAGATTGTGTGAACTCTGTAGAGCTGGCTGGAGCCATGCTCACAGCCTGTCATGAGCACTCAGCTCCTCTTGCTGACAACAGCTGGATGTCAATACAACAAAACGAGAAAGGATTCTCTGAAATTCCTAGTAAAGCCAGGAGGTTTTGTACATCAGGGCTGAATTCTTAGCAAGGACAAAAAAAACCCCAACAAGAACAGATTTCTTCAGACAGCCTAAGCTTCAGTAGGTAACACCGCAGCAGTGGGAGGCTTTTAAAAATCTATTTATTTCACAGTTGCTGGAATTCCCCTATATAACTGTACCTCCAACAGGCCACTTCTATTGCTGAGATGGCAAAGCCTTGAGCACCCAGCTGCTGCCAGAGGGACTCACCAGCAGGATCCAGTTTGGTTCTTAGAAGGCTGATGAGTCCCGAAATTCCCTTCTGTTCTCTGGAGCCCTCCCCAGCCTGCTGAGTGCTCGGGAAGCAGGACTGTGGGTTGGCACTCCCCCAGCACAGCTCCCAGCTTTGATTCCCATCAGGTGACACCCATTACTTAACAGCACTGTTCTGAGTCAAGTTCAACAGCAAATAAACATAATGAGAGGCATTGCTAAGGAGGAAAATAAAGGAGAAAACTCAAAGCAGGAGATTTTGCTCTGAGCATCCCACACCCTGGTAACTCTGAAGAAGCAAGAGAAAAAGTCCTTAAAAAAAACCCTGGCACTGAGAAACATCCTATTTATATATGTTTAAGAGAAGTTAAGATAATAATCATGATATCATTTTCTACACCAGAAGTCTGCAGTGCATTTCACACTGGTTGGTGGATACTTGTTATATAGATGGCTAATCTGGGAGGCTTTTTTCTACTTAACGAGGAGCTTCCATTTCATAATCCTTGGGTTCAAATTCATAATTGTTATGAAAAATCATGCCTCTCTTCATAGGAAGAGATCATATTCATTGTTGTATAATTAGCTTTTTTCATAATAAATCACTCTCCTGTGTCACTTGTTTCACTTGGAATAATTTTTTTCCCCACAGATTTCTGTTTAGTGACATCCTAAACTGAATAACAGATGATGGCTCATGCTCACATAATATGAGCTGCTCTGCTCCAGGTACCATAGGAGATACAGTGCACAATCATCAGAAGAAACTCTGTGGGGTGTGACTTAAGGCCCAGCAGATTCATTCCTTTTATTTAGATGAAAACACCTCAGTTTGGGGGTGAATGGTGTGACCTACTGAGCACATGGGAGGGAGTTCCTCCTAAGACTGTGGGATTGGGTCCTTGGACATAAAACATATCATGAAAATGTCACCATCTGCTTGAATCATTAGGATTTATTATGATTACTCTTTGGAAAGATAGTGTCACTAAGCTGAACTAGAAATGATTAAGGTCAGTTGTGCATGTGTACATCACTTGGCAAGGTCTGTGGAATTTCTGATACGAGGTTGGCAGGTTAATCAGCAAGAAAACAGATTATACGTTCATAACCACAAGGAATACGGTTTAGACGAGAACTTGGGGAGGAAATATCTACCCTGAAACCTTTAAACTGCTCAGTGCTACCAGGAGAAGGCAGACACACACTTACCCATCAGACACTATGCCCTCTGCAATTTCACACACCAGCACAAACAAGAGGATAAAAGTCAGTATCCAGCGTAAATTGTGGCCAGGAAAATGAAGCCATGTGCTATGGTGTATATGTACTTTGGAACTCTGACTTCCCCATCCTAAAAGACAAAAGAGAATTATAAAGAGGCTTCCTAACGAGAGGGGCACACAAAGTTCCTGCTCTGCAAAAAACCCCAAACCATGTACGTAACGACCTTGCATACCAGCATTGACACAGAGTGTTGTTAAACACACGTGTATTTGAATATTACCAGAACTGTGCTCTCATTATCTCACTTCATATGGAACAAAATCAATAATTCAGACAGGACACAGCCTTAAATTCCTACACTTCTAGCAACTTACTATCAAGCCATTACATGCACCAAACATTTTTCAAATCTATTCACAGCTTAAATAACAACAAATTAACATTTTGACAAATACGCACAAACACTATAATAAATGCACTCCTTCTTTTCCCTTCAATTCTTTTAAAAAGTTAAAAAAAAAAAAAAAAGGATGAGGTGTGAGGTGTTTATCTCGCTAAAAATCAGCAACACTGAGAGATTCCAGACAAACGCAGAGAATCCTAAGCAGGTCTCCAGGTGACCGCGTTGTCACAGCCGTGCTGGTGCTGTTTCCTCACCGGCCCTTGTCCCATGCCCAGGGGCGAGCGGCACTGCAGCCCGTGCCTGTCCGCAGGAGGGTACCGGAGCAGCGACAGCCCCGTGTGCTGGAGCACCGGGCCACCTACCGGCCCCGCCGGGCTGGCGACACCGCATCACAGCCCCGCAGGAGCCACGGCGCGGGGCAGGAGCTGGCACGGGGGGGCGGCCAGGCGGCTGTGACCCCGCAGCACTCGCTGCCAGCAATATTTCATAACGCAGCACCTACTTGTCAGCTTCCCGGGGCTTTCGCAGCACGTTCACTGCTGCTGCCACGACAAACCCTGCGGTGCCCTCCAGCAGCACGCGTTCTGCCCGGCCTGCGCCTGGGTTCCACCCGCGGGCAGCCCCGGCGGGCGCGGAGAGCATCCCGCGGCTGCACCGCATCCCGGCGGCAGCGCAGCCTCCCCCGGCACGGGGACAGCGCCAGGCCGGGGGACACGGCAAGCCAGGCCAGGCGGGCTCGGGGACACACGGCACGGGGACAGCGCCAGGCCGGGGGACACGGCAAGCCAGGCCAGGCGGGCTCGGGGACACACGGCACGGGGACAGCGCCAGGCCGGGGGACACGGCAAGCCAGGCCAGGCGGGCTCGGGGACACACGGCACGGGGACAGCGCCAGGCCGGGGGACACGGCAAGCCAGGCCAGGCGGGCTCGGGGAAGGGAAACCCACGGCGAGACAAAGCCGAGCGCGGGGACGCGGCAAAGCAACGCCGAGGGCAGAGAGGCAGAAGGAAAAAAGGGGCAAATAGAAGAGGCACAGGGAAGGGAGAGCCGCAGGCACCCACCGATGAAGAGGATGGGGAAGGTGATGAAGAGCAAGAAGACGTGCGGCACCACGTTGAGCGCATCCACGAAGCAGCCGTTGTTGAGCACGCCGTGGTCCACGTTGTAGGCGGTGGAGTTGCCCTCGTCGCCGCAGAACGCCAGGGCCATGGCGGGACCCTGCGCGCAGCCGGGCGCAGCCTCCGCCTCCGCCTCCGCGCACATCAGGCGGG
>VXAX01004980.1:19613-81978 GCA_013399835.1 Leptocoma aspasia
GTGACAGCCCTGGTACCCCAGAGCAGTGACAGGCACTGTGACAGCCCTGGTACCCCAGAGCAGCCAGGGGCACTGTGACAGCCCTGGTACCCCAGAACAGCCAGGGGCACTGTGACAGCCCTGGTACCCCAGAGCAGTGACGGGCACTGTGACAGCCCTGGTACCCCGGCACAGCCAGGGGCACTGTGACAGCCCTGGTACCCCAGAGCAGCGATTGGCACTGTGACAGCCCTGGTACCCCAGAGCAGCCAGGGGCACTGTGACAGCCCTGGTACCCCGGAACAGTGACGGGCACTGTGACAGCCCTGGTACCCCGGAACAGTGACGGGCACTGTGACAGCCCTGGTACCCCAGAGCAGCCAGGGGCACTGTGACAGCCCTGGTACCCCAGAGCAGCAGAGCCGTGCTCCAGGGCTCTCAGGGCTCGGTGTTGAGCGCTTTATGCATCGTTAATGTGACAGGACATTAAATATCCAGCACTAAATTAGTGATGACAGAGGAATTACAGATTATGGAAGGTGTGTTCTTTCAGCCTTGTCAGCTTTTGCTTTTTTCTCAGCTATGATAAAGATATTATTAGATTAAGTCACGTATTCAGCCATACCCTCCTCTCAAAGGAGACTTCAACATTATATCCTGAACAGCTGTTTTGTTTGTGCCTTACCTTTTTTATCCCTAAAATGAATTAAACTCTGTTTTTCCCCCTCCACCAAGACAGCCTCAGTTTCTGAGAATCAGATCATTAATTTGAGTGGGCTCCAAATCACTCCCTAAGCATTTTAATGTGCACCAAAATAATCTACAAGTCAAACTTTCCAAACCCTTTTTTCTTGAGTAGAAGCTAGGCTCAGCTGAGCCAAAGCCAAACAAAAACTGATCAAATACCTCTCTGCTGGGGGACAGCACTGGAAAGTAAAATGTGATGTACATCAGAAATCTGCACCTGGCACACACTTCCTAGCACAGGCTGAATCAATGTCCAAGATTCAAATACCTCTGGTGTGTAGCCATGAAATGCTCAACAAAAAGATTCATAACCAAATTGTTTCCCTTGGAGCTCCTTTCATTCCTAGTCATGCTTTCCCATTGCTTTGCTGAGTATCTAACACAACTTGCCGCATCCTACCAAGAGAAATGCAAACAAATAATGCCCATATATCCAGGCTTCACCCTTCAAAATGCAAAAGCTACAAGTTGGCTAAATGCCTCTAAGGGAAATGAGCCCATAAATGAAAAAATTTCCTTCTTCCTTCAACATAACAGAGTACATTCAGTTTCTAGGACAGACAGCTTCACCAATAGACCTGAAAATTACTTTTGTCATGCTGCTTTTATTGATCTTGCTGTTGGACAGGAGCAAAGAAAAAGCAATTCTCTGCATTGAACGCTATTTCCTGTATATGGCCTTTTGGAGCTACAGCAGTGTGGTTAAGAATAAAAATTAAAAGACAAACCCCAAGCCAAATCCTGTGTATATGTATTTTCAAATGTGAAAGTTACACCCACACTGGAAGGACTATAATTATTTTAAGTTTTGGATAGAATCCAGCGCTCATTTGAGCTTCTGGTCAAGCTCAGCTCTGTTATCCTATAGTTATTTAATAAACAGTATGAGCAGTTTACATGCAGATAATTAAAAGTAATTTATATTTTAGCATTTCCTGAGTCCCCAAGTGACACAAGATCTCTGTGTTACACATGAACAAAGAACAACAATGAACACTTGCTAGTTTACACTCTGGAAGCTGAAATCATGGTCAAGATTTGAGGAAGAAATAACTGTGGCCAGAGATTTTAACACAGAAATTAAAGTTTGCTAACATCTCCAAAGAAATCCAAGAACTGAGCTCACACGCCCAATCTCTGCATGTTTTCTGGACCTTTAGACCATCTTCCTTTACTACAAGGCCTCAATCACAACATTTAAAAAGAAATGTGTACCTCAAACAACAAAACATCAGGAAACTCCATGGTTTGAATTTGAAATTTATCCTTTCCATGTTTTTTAGACACAGCCTGGATTACACAGTTAATGTGGTGGCTTAAAATGACTGCTCTCAGTTCAGGTCCTACAACAGATCTGCCCCTGCCACAGAGCTAAAGCTGAGTCAGAAACGTGTTGGCACAATGAACAGAAAGATGGTGGATTAAATGGGGAATTAATGACTGTGAAATACAGGAAAAAACCCAGACTGACAGAAATCAAAACAACAGGTAAACTGAAACTGGCAAGCTGAGCATTCATAGCAATAAACAGGGTCACACACAGGCACCCAAACTCTTTAAATAACTCACACTTCCAACAACAATGTTCCAATTTTGTGCCTCCTGTTACAAATGAAATCAAGTGAGTAATCTGGACAAACACTGGTCTTGCTAACCAAAGCATTAAATAACAATTTCTTCTTCACTCACAATTGGTGAAACAGTCATTTTGTGACTTCACAAAATAATGCTAAGACACAGTTTGGTCCTTTTCTTAGGAAAGGCTTAGATGTGATTGTGGTGTCAAAGGACTGAACCTCCCTGCCCAGACTGTCCCTGCTGGTCCTGTGGGCTTTGGAGCAGATCACAGAGCAATGGTTTCTTTCTCAAAACTGTCATCTCACGAAGCTTTGTGAAAGCAAAAGTCCTTTTCAAAGTACAGAAAAGGCAAAGAAAATATGAAACCAACAGGTACACAGCCATGTTTATCTGCATGTTGCAAATACAACCTAATTTTCCACTGAAGTCCCTTTACATCTTGTTTCTCTTACTCCTGACTATTTCCATTTCACAAGAAGTCAGTTTCCTACTTCATTATTTCAGTGTATCTATTAGAAATGAGACATCAAGTTAGATGCTGGCAGCCACCAGCACATTCAGTAGGTGACTGGAAATATTTTGAAAGCATTTTGATTACGTAAAATTGATTTCCAGAGTGACAAGGGCAATATTTTTAACTCAAGGAAAAAACACGTTTTATGCTTGCCTTGAAATTTGACTTTGTCTACAGGATTCAGACAGGTTTTGGTTTTATAGTAAAGCACTGACACTTGAGAATTCAGTTATTTTTAATAGATATTCATTTATGTGGAAGCTTTCATTTTTCTTTCCTACCTTTGTCATTTGTATCACTCCTCTTATTCAGCTGCTTCACACTGACCTCTCTTTTTCATCAATGAAGTGGTCTCTTCCTAAAAATCATGGTTTGCTACTGTAGATCTCTTTGCAGCTTTGTGCTCTTGTTTGCATCTAGAAACACAGATAGAAAAACCCCCAAAGTTTTGAAAATTCTGAACAGCCATAGCCCATGTTCAAAGTTATGATACTTGGGGTATATAAATTTAGGCATCACACAGGAAAAATTCACTTTCCTGTGTATTTTAAAGTCATTAATGAGACCAATTATAAATAGGAAATCTCAGGAAAAAATGCTAACAAAGCAAATTCTCATTGTAATTTAGAATTAGCTAAACAATTTGCACTAAACTATGACTTCTGGTTCCTGTTTAATTCTGCTCTTGGAAGAAGAGAGAAAAAAACAATACACATGTGTGGGAGGAAGCCACCCATTCCTTTCTGAAGCACATTGGGAAAGGCTGAGGGAAAAAATTGGAGAAAATCACCTCCAGAGAAAAGTGTTATTTTATTCTTGTGGAACAAAGAACTCCATTCTGTCATTTAACAGAAGACATCATTTAACAAAAAAGAAAGAAAGAAAGAAAGAAAGAAAGATTACTTGAAAAATATTTTAAGGTGCTGCTATTAAAATTCATGCAATAAGCATAATCACAGAATGCTGGGGATGGAAGGGACCTTAAGGATCATCCAGTTCCAACTCCCTGGCTGTGAGCAGGGCCACCTTTCACCAGACCAGGCTGTCCAAAGGTCCATCCACAGCTGGGCTGGCCCTGAACCCTGCCAGAGATGAGGCATCCACAGCTCCTCTGGGCAACCTGTGCCAGTGCCTCAGCATCCTCACAGGGAAGAATTTCTTCTTGATATCCACACCAAACCTTCCCTCTTTCAGTTTAATAATAGTGCAGGGATTCACAGAAATAGCTGTTTTTCTTTAAATAAACCTTATTAATTTTTAATTACTGTCCCTCATTAAGAATGAAGAAAGAACTTATGAGTAAGCAGATCTATCTTTGAGTGGAACAAAATACAGACTCTTTGTTGGGCAACCACCTTCAGGCAAACGCTCAGACAAGTGTTTTAGATTGGAACAGTTTATCTTTAAGTGTGTTCAGACATCTTGCAGCTTCAGCCTCATCAATGACCTCTGTCATTAAATCATTTTATGAAGCACATCCTCCAACACCCAATATAACATTCAGCCAATTAATCTCACTTTGAGCTAGCTCCTCAGTTTAACAGGAGCTTCCTGGTTCAGTAGAGCCAGAGCAGTGCTGGGTTGGCACCTGAAACCTGGTGAAAAATCTCACTTTTCTGTTCATTCACCCTCCTTTGCAGTGTTAAACACACACTGATGCATTTGGGGCCACCTGGCACAGCTCAGGGTGAATCACCTGAAGGTGATATATGGCTATTTCCCTTAGCAGCCTGACCTAAGGATACTGCAAAGTTCTTTTCTGGTGGTTTTTGGACCCCACACAGCTGGGAACCTACCCCCTGGGCCCTTTGGANGATGCTCCCCTGCCCTCCTGAATGACCAGGACTCTCCACAGCAGTGACAGCAATGCTAAACTTTCTATTAAACCAACTTTCTATTATATTATATATTCTATTATATTATAAACCAACTTTCTATTCACTCCTGACTGTCCTGCACAGATACATTTTCACAATCTCAGCATCATCTCACTGGTCACCTCACACCTTAGCTTCGCCTCCAGTATCTAAATGGTTAATGTCTTGAGTACTCCCTGTGTAGCACTTGTAGTACAAGTGTTGTGTTTTCCTCAGGGGAATAAGCAGAGTGCTGTGGAGTAACCTGTTGCAAGAACATATTATAAGTTTCTCTGCATGCAAGCCTACAGAAAATTCTTCCCATGAGAAAGCATCTTTCACTGTCCTTTTACTCTGTACAAGTTTCTATAAACAAAATCTCTAAGCTGTGTTTCAAAAATATTTAAATTTCTCTACCTATCTCCTAATATGAGAAATGAGAGTGTTCTTTCTTTCTACCTATGAGATGAAAAGTTGTTATCTCTGATTGTGTAAGCTATTCTAACATTCCTTGAACAGAGCAAAAAGCAAGAGCTTCAAACACTCTGGACTGGGCAGATCATAACCCAAATAATTCATATTATAAAGTCATGTTAATAAATCATATTTAACCTTCTAATATTATTATCAAAAATCCTTTATCAACATACAAACCTCAATAATAGTAACCCATGCCAATAAACAACTCGTGTGCTGGCTCCAGTGTGGTATTCTTCAGGAAATATTATTTTAGTTACTGGTTCAGTTCAGTGCTGTTATGATGGTTGCCTCGTAGATGGGCTCTTGTATATCAAAGATTATTCTGCCTGTTTATGCTAAAAGAATTACACTCACTAACAAATAACCATAACAAACACCCAGCATTAATTTCCAAAAGATAACAGGGCAAAAAGTCACTGGCCTTTCTTGGAACCCTTTCAAAACCCACAAATTAGACTGAAAACTAAGATTTGAATTGTTTTTTGAAGTTTATTAGAAACGAAACAAAGATATCACCTTTCTTTTTCAGAATATAAAACGGTTTTCTGCTCAGGCATACAGAGTTTTAGTTAGTTGATTTATTGACCACCAGGAATTTTTCCAGACTACCCTCAATTTCTCCAGTGGGTAAAATCGATGCAAAAATTAGAGAAAAACAAAGCTATCAGTCCAGACTTGGGTTTGGAATGTGTTTATCTTGTGCCATTATTAGACAAAATTATGCAGAAGATTAACAAAAAGGGTGCTGTAGTTTAATGAAGTTTTGCACTTCAACATTTTCTTCTGTTTATTTTTAATAGGTTGCAATGTGGCATTTATTCTAGCTCTTAAAATAATGACAGAAAATCGTATTATGGATTTATTAAAAAACCCCAAAACGTGACTATGCACAAAAGGTTTGTTCCTGTACAGCAAATACTGCTAATTCCCTCTTGCAACTTATCACATACCTAATTAATTTTAAAAGGCCTATTTCAGGAGACATTTCTCTTGAGTTCAGCCCACATGCAGACTACATTTGGGATTTTCAGAGGCTCAAGGGAGTTAAAACAATCAATACCCATAAAAAATATAAAGAAAATTAATTTAGTAGTTTAGTAATTGAACTTACAGCGAGTAGTATTTTTTTCTATCTTTTTCCTATTTGCATGATGATTTGAACCTGAAGCTCATCATCTTTTGGTGTAGAACAGTGTTGTTTTTTGTACCTGGATTTGCAGGTGTGAAGCTCTGCAGGAAATTAAATTGTCTATGACACTCTTACGTGGCAGCAGTAATTCCTGAATATCCTCACTTAGGGCAGATGTCCACAGCCTCAGCCCTCAAACCAGCCAGAGATCCCCTGCTCTGGGTAATTATTCTTTATCCTGTCACTATTTGATCCTCTGCTCTGGGTAACTATTCTTTAGGAGGAATCGAGTAGCTTTTGTAAAAAGGCAAAAAAGTAAGAGATAGCTGTACAACTCCCTCCAGTACTGAAATTTGGCATTATTTTTTGCTCTGTATAGCAAGAGAAAAAAATTTTTTTAACATAGTCTACACATTTGTATAGGAAAGTTAAACATTTGTAACAACAATAAATAAGACTGAGTACCAAACCTTCAAAAACCCCCTTAATCTGGGCAAAATAATGCAGAGTCAAGGGGGCTAAAACTATTTGCAAGTTTGGATCACATTTAGTTAGTGTTTTTAGCCAAAGAAGAGAGGGAAAATTCTAAACTCCTGCTCTGAAGGAGCGAAAGCAAATAACAGAAAATACCAGCACGGCAGTCACGCTAGCACCCAGGCTTTGCTGAGGCCAGGCTCCAGCCTCTGGACAGCAAACTGGTTGTCCTCAGGATCTGGGGTCGTGGAGTGTCTCAGCTGTCCATGCAAATGCCACAGGTCCCTCACACTGTGACTCACAGAGGACAGGAATTCCTTAAGGGGCTGAAGCAATGGGTGAGTGGGAGTAGTGGATATTCAGATTGGTTTAATGTGTTAGGCTGTGCGTTTACAAGTTGCCTTTTTAGAGAGCAAATAATAGGAACAAGGGCTTTGTAAAGCCACAGCATCCCTCTGAATTGAGTGTGGTAGAGAATGGGTTGAAAATAACTGAGATGTTACGCTCCAGCAGCATTTAAAATAAAATAAAATCCCACAGCTATCAGCAGTCCTGGCTCCCCAGGGTGTCCCAGGTGACAGGAGGTCAGCAATGTGACACCCATCTACAAGAAGGTCAGGAAGGGGAATCCAGGGAATTAGAGGCCTGTCAGCCTGGAGTCAGTGCCTGGGAAGGTCATGGAGCAGATCACCCTGAGTGCCATCATACGGCACAAATGGGACAGCCAGAGGGTCACACAGGGGCTCATCAAAGGTGGCTCCTGCTTGACCAACCTGCTCTCCCTTCATGACAAAGTGACCTGCTCAGGAGGTGAGGGAAAGGCTGTTATGTTTCCTATCTGGACTTTAGGAAAGATTTTGACACCATTTCCTACAGCATTTTCCTGGAGAAACTGGCTTCCCATGGAGTGGGCAGGTGTATTCTTCACTGGGTAAAAATCTGTCTGGATGGCTGAGCCCAGAGACTGGGGGTGAGTGGGTTGCTCTGAAGAAAGTATGAGCAATTGGGAGGAATATGATGTGCCTATTATGAAAACTGGTATAATTTAGAAAAAACATCTACACTGTTGTGGTAAAGAAAAAAAAGTTGGAAAAGTTCCTTGTGCTCCTGATAATGGTTATAAAGAGAATAATTCCTGTTTCCTTCAGAATTAGTTTTCCCCTTAGCACATGTATTCATTTTTCCCGGCTGGCGATACCACAAGGCTGAAGATAATGTTTTATATTGTACATTTCTTCTTAAAAGAGAAGCCATATCCTTTTGTTGTAGATTTTCTGTAAAAAGTAAATATTTTCTCAAAGCTGAATGTTTTCTTTTCATAACAGCATGTGTTGCACTGAGTCTGTAGCATTAGATATGAAAACAGTGCTGACTGGTGGGCACAGCAGTCAATTTGTAGTGAGCAAAAACTGTAAACACAACTGTGATGGTTGACTGAAACCCCACTGAGGATATAATGAGAATTGACCAGTTACACGAAGGAGCACTGGGTCAGGTTCTATAGCTCTCCTAATAAATAGCCTATGAGACCAGTTTGTAAAACACAGCAGACAGAAATGCCTTTCTTTGCAGGAATTAGTTTGTAGAGAGTTTGCAGAGCCTCTTTGGGTAGAGACTCATCCTAAAACACTCTCAGGTGCTTCTCAGCCTAAGTCACAGGTCCCAGTAGGTACCAGGGCAGGCACGAGCTGGCACAAGCACCCACCCGGCACTACAGGGGGATGTGTCAGATCCACCCATGTAGGGCATAATTCCCACACTCTGACCTCCCCTCCCACATGGAATTACTCCCCATTCTCTCTTTCTCTCAGGGCTGCAGGTAGCCTTTCTCAGCACGCTTTCCCCGGGCTATATTTGTCTCCTGTGATAAGGCAGCAACACGAGGCAGTGGAAGCGCTCTGCACGTCTGCATTTTGGCAGCCAAAACGGGAAGGGCGATGTCAAGTGCTGAGGCTGAGCCCTGGAGGATTCTCACGTGCAGCTCTCAGCTGCCTGCCTCTCATCTGCAAGGCAGTGGGGACAAGGACAACCACATCCAGCTGGAGAGCACTGGCAAGGGGGGATTCTCTCGTGTGTGCCAGGGACACATCCTCGGGACATGCTCCCAGTGACTGGGCAGAAAAAACAAGATTACACATTCCCAGTCCTGGAACTGGCCATGGCTTCTTTAATAAACTGAACTTAAGTTCTGAATTGACTGTTCTTTTCACCACATCATCAAAAAGCACTTGCCATTTCCCCATTTGCTTGTAGTTTGGGCAATGGAGGCCTAAGATATTGTAAGATAAGGAAAGGATCATGCTACAACTAGATAAAAGCTCCTCTCTCTTCCACAGCTGGGAACACAGCTGATTATAGTGATCCCTGGGATTAGGAGACCACATCATTATTAAAGAAAGAACAGTTGAGTTTCATACTCAGGTGTTCTTCTTCTTCTTAGGAAAATGGTGATGACCCCTGCATAAAAGTCACTTGCATTGTCCTAGGGCAAAGAAGGGTAAGTATTTTGTCCCTTTGTGTCATTTATAAATCAAGCCACTTTCCCCCATCTATTTACTATGGTAAATAGATGTTTTAAACATCTGTTTAAACATGTACACATGGGTTTAAAGACATCATTAGAAAAGGCAATAGCAGGTAACTTTATCCTTGAGAAGCTATACTATTCCTGATGTACTTCAGTACCGTAATAGAAAAAAACCATCTCTGCATCTGTTTGTCTGGCTAGAGGCAAAGAAATATGAATATTGTCACAGCAGACAACAAACAAACACAGATATCCTGCAGCAGTACAATATGGGACAAATCATTACAACTTAATGGCAACTTAATACACTCAATTAACTTTCCCCTGTGAATGATCCAACCACAAAATATCCCCACTACCTCTCTTTCAATCAGCCCTAGGAGTGTTAACAGAAATTTGTTGCAATCAAATTCTCCAAGAAGAAAAACAACATTATAAATTATGTTTCACCCACCTGTAAATTCTGAAATGACTGATGAGAAATTTATACATTAGTTGGAGAAAAGACTTGTGTGTCCTCTCACTCTGGATGCTTGCTACGTATGTCACTCTTCTGTATTTAGATGGAGCTGCCTGACTTCCACTGAGGAAGAGTATGCAATTTCTTCTGTCCTAGCAGGTTAATAACATTTAGAGATCTGCTTCCCCACAATTCTTTGTTAATAATCAAAATGGGAACATGCTTTTCTCTTTCTTTCCCTCTGTCCTTCCTTGAGGTTGGAATTGCTGCTAATTAAAATCTGTTAATGGGTGTCTCTGCTCTGAGACTTCCACATTTTATACTGGGGGGGGGGGAAGAATAACAAAAATACTGATTTGCAAACTTATAATCTACTTAGTTTCAAAGGATAACCCTGAAAAGTTATTTCACCCTGTCAGGGCAATCCTTATTACGAGATTTTAGTCAAAGCTTAATTTTCTCTCGAGTGTTTCTAAAAATGTTTCCTATCTGGTGTTCTTTGCACTCTGTTAAGTGGCATTAATCCTCAAGAGCCTCAGGCTGCTGCCAGCATGAACACGGGGTCTCAGTGCTAAAGCACCCAGAACTGCTCAGGGGAAAGGCAGAGAAAAGAGAACAAAATTTCAGTAAAAAGTACTTTGAAACTCTCTTGGTTTTACATGTGTGTGTTTGGCTTTGCATAAAGAATAACCATTAGCAACTTTCCCTCTCACTTCCTTACTGTTTAAAAAAGTCCTTGTCCTCAGAAAGGCTGGCTGATTTCTATCTTGCTCCGTTTATGTTGGGAGAACCTCAGTCTCCTTCTCCCAAACTTTCCTCTAAGCACCATATAAACAAACTCTGTTACAGCTATTGAAGACTAATGAGTTTTACTGATGTTTGGAAGAGAAATGGTGAGAAAAGAGAAGATGAGGACAAGCCAAGAAAATGGGCAGTGGGAGCTGGTGGGAAGAATAACCTTTAAAGATAATCTGAGAAAATGAGGAGGAACTAAAATTCAGTATGAATACTAGAACTTTAACAAGTTTCCATACTAAGCATGTCCAGGACTAAGGCATCAATTGCCTTCAATTTTTGACTTCAGGCCTCCATCCAGCAAAATACTTAAGCCTGAGTAGGATTATTGAGCTCAACCTATGTCAATGGGATTGGCTCATATGCTTAAATTAAAGCATGTACTTAAGTGCTTTGCTTGTTCCAGTCTATGATTGCTTTCTGGGTGACAAACATCTGCCCAGCACAATTCAGGTGTGCAAGGGATACCCATTGCTAACCAGTTAGTTGATTTTTGACCAGGTTTTGAGCAGGGTTTGTGAATCACAAAGCAGCTCTCTGCAGGACACCAGACCCCACATTTTCCATGGAGACAAACACCCTGAGTTCAACAACAGCCATTCAGACTTACATATATATCCAAGAGCTGCCAGTCTGCAACTTACTTCATTCCTTAAAACTTCCTTCTGGTGCCTTTTACACTATTATGGTATGCATCCATCATCACAGTTTGGAGAACACTTTTTTTCTTAAGTGTAAGCCCTGATCCTCTGAAGCTTCACATGTGAAAAACTTCCCTTCTAGAGAACAGGAATTTTATTGATTGCTTTTCCTATGTCTGTCTCCACTTCTTCTTTCATCCTAGATGATTTCAGTAGAGACCAAAAGTAGCCCAAGTTACCTTGTTGTAAATATAAGTAGACCCTGAAGCTCCACAGCCAAAGTGTCGTGCATCCTTCAATAACACATGAAATGTGGATCCAGTGATAGAGGAAGAAGTATTCCAGCAGAGGCAAACCTTTAGATGCCTTCCCTAGGAAGAAGGAAAGAAAGCATCCTAGTCAGTCTCCTTAAAGAAGTTGGCATGACCTGTGAACAGCCCACCTGGAGCCACCTCAGATCTCAAGTCTGCAGAAAAGAAATTTTGAAATCTGTTCCAGAAATTTCTGTCAGTCAAAAAAGCAGAAACCTCCTGACAACAAGGCAATGGCAAAAGATAAAATTGTCAGACAGCAGAAAAACACTGGAGGTCAAACTCAGTATGAGGATCAAGCACTTATTAGCTTATCATAAATTGATTACAAGGGACTCATCTGATTTATAATCCTACGGATCAGGTACTTACAGTTAAGACATTGGCTTTTCTACACTAGACCTGGTCCTTAGATGGTGTAAAGGTGTCTGTTCATATCAGCAGAGATGCCAGGGAGATATTTCTGTGGTGAAAGATGGCTAAGAATTCCCCAGCAGCTACCCAAAGCCTCACCACACTTCATCAGGGTCAACATACAGCTGAAGCAAACAGCTTCACCTCTGTCAGCTATGGCATATCAAGCTCCTTACAACCAGACAGGCATCCTTTGACACAAAGCCATGATTTTTCACTCTTTTATGGTGAGAGGGATTATAACAATTTACATATATTCAGAGGTTATGTCTTATATTTGTGAAGTGCTGAGATTATTTGTACACATGTGCTCCTCAAATTAAGTTGATTTGAAAAACCTTACTGGTGTATGCACATGCACACACCCCTCCTTACCTTACGTTGCACATTCTTTTTGTGAATAGAGCATTTTTTAAAAACCATAGCTTCTCTGAAATGTATGCACAATTTCTAAAAGGTGCCATGGCCACATGATAAATAGTAGCTAAATTATGAGTTAGCAGAATGGCAGTACTAAATAAATCAAAGACCTCCCTGTGCTAACATCCATATGAGTAATAAACCATGGTATTTCCCATCCTGAAATGCAGGCCATGGTTCTGATCCATAGGGTCTCTCATGTTCTGCCTGCACACAGGCACGCACAGGCTCACAAAGCAGATGTTAAAGTCACAAGTCTCTAATGTAATTCATGCTCCAGTTCAGCAACTGGGGGGGTTTGCTAAAGACAACATGGCCAAGAAATTCCTGAGAGAATAAGAATGGTTGTTAACAGTTCTGAGAAAGTCTTCCTCTGGGTTATTATCCCATGGAGAGAGATAGTGAGGTTTGGCAGTCTTAACCAAACAAACAGCTCTGAGAAACTACACATACTCCCTCTGAGATTACAGCAAATGAAAAACAAAAAGCCATTTCCTCTTAAAAGTGGCTTGAAGCATTCGTGACACTGCCACTGAAGTACTTGGACTTCTTCCTGCTCTGTGCACCAGGTCACAGTTTCCATACTCCCAAAGGAAACTGAGCACTGGCTGAACAGGAGAAAGTCCCATTCACTCTTACTGTTATCCTTTCAAAGCTGGCCTTGTTGAACTGGGATGGGGTACAAGCACACGTGATGACTGACAGCCACCAAAGAACAATGCAGCAGCCACTCAAAATGGGCAGCCCTGTTTAAATTACTGACACCTGGGACACTGCTCACACACATCAAAGGAACTGACAGCGAAGTCGCTTGAAAAATGTATTTTCTTGTAGCATTTTCCAACCCCTTGAGCTAGCTGGCAAATGAAAGATGGGGTGCAGTTCTAGGGCACTGAAAGCCAGAAATACAGTAAAAAACTACCTAGCTAATGGCTTAAGATAATTTTAAGATTTCAGAAGCGTCAGGCTCCTTTCTCCTGACACCACTTACTCACGTTGCCTAAAGCAACACAGGTTAAACTCTCAAAGCAACACTTTCTTGATATACCTGGAGTACTGAGCAGGAACTACTTCCTCAGCTGTGTCTCATGAACTTTAAGCTGTATCCAAGCAAATCAAGTCAACAGAATAGATGGGGAAAAGAAAGATAGTTCTGTGACTAAGAAGCAAGGCTACAACTCAACTGCTGGTACACCCACAGATTTCCCAGCTCAGTCTTCTGTGCTCCTTCTGCCTCTGAAAAAATACCAGCAGTAGAAATAGTTCTAATACCTAAGCTCTAAGTTTTGTTGTGTTGTCTGTCAGTGTGCTGGGACAGCTTTTGGCACAGTGAAGCACTGAAGTTCTTTGCTGGTGCATTACTCTGTTTGCTGGTACCAAACACCGGAGCAGCCTTGGGAGAACTTTGGACAGCACCATTCATCTCTGATGGATCGTCACACGGTCCAGATGGCTGCAGGATGGAGGCATACACAGGGAACCAGAGCAGCAGGAGAAGCACATCCTGCTGCAATTTCCTTCTGGTGCTGATCTGCATGCATTCAGCATTTAGATTAGTTTGTGGTCAGGAAGCTTACAGGCCTGGGGAGATGCAGGCTAAGACCCAGCAAAAAAAGACACTGTAGCAACTGCAGTAGCTTGTCAACTGTCAAATTACCAGGTTTGCCCCCAAAAACTCTGTGAAAGATCACTGCAGCTCAGCCAAGGGAAAATTCCCTCCTGTGCAGAGTGAATTATGAGTTCCACAAAGGTGGCAATCTCTTGCAGGTGGGTCTGTTATTGAAGAAAAACTCAGAAATCTGTGCACCTTAGCAGATGAAGTATTACTATGATGTACAAACCCAGAGACAAATAGAAAACTAGACTTCTTCCATTTGGCAAATGTAATTTTATTTTTGGATTAGTTGTAAGACTTCAACATTTAAAATATTTTAACATATATACCCTGCCACACACATCAATTGGCATACTGAAAGAATACTGCAAATAAAAAAAGTCAACATAAGTAAGCATCTGTATGTAAGTACAGAAGTCTCAGGAATGTAATTGTAATTTTTATGTGCTGGAGAAGAGGAGGGCTTCCAAACCTTGAAAAGGCAAGACTCCAGTGGGAATCTGATAGCCAATGAACTGCCTCTCAGTAGAACAGGTGAGAAATCTAAACACAACATGAAAAACAGAACACAAACTGGCAGGGTTTACAAGGAAGGAAAAAAACCATGACATTTCTTAGGAGGTACCTCTAGAATATAATGGCTAAGTCTACAACTGTAATAATACATAAAGCCAAGCTAGTATTGATTTTATGGTCTTGAGGAATTTAATCAAACCTAAGGCACAGAGTCACCAGGAGCAGAAAGTTACACTTGGTGGCTTCCTGCAGTTTAGTCACACATATGGGCTCACTGAGAACAAAGCACAGAACAGCAGACTCTGAATCACACCCAGATTTCCCACCCATGACTGCATGAGGGAGGAATTTTTGCCACCAATACAAATACTCAGGAGTATGAATGTGACCATGCATAATGATTTTATCTGAGCTACTTGTTAGTTATTTACTCTGCTGGTACAGAAGATTCTCTATACTGTATGAGCAACACAATCAAAATTATTCCTTATAATGAGAGCATTCCTGGTATTCCCAGTTCTTCCTCCAGCAGCGTTTTTATGCTCAAAAAACCCTCACAGCTGAGACACAAAAATGGACATTAAGAGAGCTACAAGAATATGAGAACAGAAGTTACCTGTGTACCTTCCCATTTTCCCAGGAAAATCACTATTTAGGAAGTAAAAATATAATTCTTTTCACGCCCAAACTGGCCTGTGAATGTGTATTCACAAGTGTTGCATGTGGGAACAGACATCTGTGTTCTATCTTCATTTGTCATTTTAGAGTCTATTTCCAGGAAAACTGAAAGATGATTTACAAAATTTGGCCCCTCAAAATAGCAAAAAGAGATTGAATGCTCACAGTCTGAACTATGCTGGTCAGCAGTTCT
Source organism: Leptocoma aspasia (assembly GCA_013399835.1). Classification (NCBI taxonomy): domain Eukaryota; kingdom Metazoa; phylum Chordata; class Aves; order Passeriformes; family Nectariniidae; genus Leptocoma; species Leptocoma aspasia. The sequence goes on from VXAX01004980.1 coordinate 34,941, forward strand.
TTTCAATCATCATGCAAAAAAAGTTTTGCTGTATGTCTATAGAATGATAATAAATTATTCAAATTATCTGAAGAATCTGATGTCTCCAGTTCAATTTACAGTCAGTCAATAAAGATGCATTTCATGTGGTTATAGATTTGCTATTAATTTACTGAGCAGCGGGCTTCTGCTGAGGAGAGATTCCATTTCAGTAGTTGTAGTCTTCCTTAAAAAAATGTCCTGTGGGAAAAAAGAAAAAGATAGTGAGAAACATGCTGTTAGCTCTCATGCAACTTTTAATCTTTCTAGTAAGCACAGTTTTTAAACTGGATCTTAACTAGTTTTAATTTGTATTATAAGTAATTATTAAGAAGACCCACATGCAACAAGAAATCTTACCTTGGTAGCTCTACAGACCCATGACTGTACTTACAGTGATTACAGCCACAGGGAAACCATAGAGAGTAAACTGAATTTCTGAGACAAGGACAATTTCAGAACAAACCCATTGTACAGGTATATGACAAATCAGCAGAGACAAACTTCAGTGAAAGCCAAACACTCATGAATACTTGTTTACAGGCACACTGTGAATAATCCAAATGGAAACTTGTTCTTTGGACAAGCCTTCACAAGAAAATAATTTGTAGTTGCTTGTGTACTTCTGAACTCACAGAGCCACAGCAGTGGTCCACAGATAAGGAAAAAACCTTAGGTTAATCCCACTTGTTTAGACAGGGCCTATGTATTCAATAGTCTGGCAGGTGATAAACCAATTATGCAGAGGATGTCTGAGGGACTTTATGATGTAGCAACTAAATACTTATATTTTAACAGCACAGGCATGGCAAAAGCCCAAAGAACACTCCAGCTCCAGCACGCCAAGAGCAAAAGCAAGGATGGCAAGCAATGCACAGGCAGGCACATGCTGAAAAAAGAACACAGCCTCACAATGGGCAGTCATGGTAAGGCAGGTGTGCTATTCACCATGAGGGACACTGCAGTGGCTACAGCTGCAGGAGATAGCCTTGTCTGTACACAGGTGCACTGCCCTCAAAAACCTTCCTGTGTGTGCTGGGACTGACTGCTGAGGAGGGAATGGTAGGGCTAAATGTACAAGATATGGAAACAAAAATAACAGTGACAGTTATTTCCTTGCCCACTGGTTTATGCACAGGTATTAAACAAAATTTCGTGTCAACCTACAGCTGGTTTTAGCCAGTAAAACTGATTTACAGCAACTAATACTCCAGTATTCTGCACAGAGCAAGAGCCCAGGGTAACAGTGACTGCACAACCCTGCTCTGCCATTTTACTTGGCAGTAAGGATATCTTCCAACCTTCTCCCTCAATCAAACTAGGAAATATGGGTCTTGCTCTTGAAACTGTTTGTCCAAAGTAAAGCAAGTTATATAGATTTGATACCTCTGTCACAATTGTAGCTGTAGATTCTTCTGTTTCACACCCATGCTGATTATCTTTAAAACAAGGATTCTGTGAGCATTGCCTAGACACCCAAATCCCTTAATCTCTTTTGAAAATATTACATAAACTTGCTTAGACAAGAACAATAACTGCAATTTAATTTAAAAAAAAACCAACCAAAACAAAACCAAATAATGGAATTAAATGTCTGGTTGTGATGCAGAATGTTTACAGGGATTGTGTTTCCCTAAATTATGATCCATGGGAATATAGTAAATGATTCAGTCTGAAGTTACATGTAACTTCTTAAAAAAAAAAAACCAAACCCCAAACCCTCAAACTTTAAACTGAAAGTATGAGTGTGTAGTCACGTACAACCAATTCTGAGAATCACAATTTTGCAGTCTGGGAACCACTGCTGTAATGCATGACAGCTACTTATAACTATCAAATTAGCAACCATGTAAAGCAGGAGGTTAGATAGTTCACAAGAAGAAGAAGATACTTGAAAAATGTGTGACAAAAAAAGCAAACTGGCTGTTGTTACTCAGCTTTTAATCCCCAGAGAAAAAAGCTTAAGCACTTACATTTCATCATCATATTCTTTTGGAGGTGATGCTGCAATGACTAAGTCAATCCAATCCTGAAAAAGAAAAGCACAGGCAAACATCTGCTGCTAAATACTGCTTTTAGAAGTGGCCAGTGGGCCACCATGGAGGAGACAGAGAATCATGGACGTAACCTATTCCTGGAAAACCACAGGAAGCAGCAGCAAGGTTTCTATTAAACATTTCTATAGGAAGACCATTTAAAGATTGAGCTGTTTGATTTCTATCTCGAAATTAAAGAAAAATCTACTGTTGCAGCAAGATTTTTTTTAAAAACGTTATTCTAAGAATCATCCTGTATTGGTCATGTGAGCAATGAATACAGTTCTTGCTGTGGAAACACTCACTGTAGCTGAAGGGCAATAAGGCTTGTACATCAAGAAATCAAAGATAACCTATTATCAAAAAATTCCAATCAGCTTGCAGATGATTTTCAGTATCAAAGAGCGATTCTACATATAAAGGCACTATAAACACTCAGAATGTAATGTGTTTAAACACCAACCTTCACATGTGACCAAATGCCATGAAATTTCCCAGTAAACTACACACATGGTTTTCAGAGATGCTACACAGCAGCATCTTCTGCAGATTTTAGCTTACTTTGGGAGAACCTGACACAGCCACTGCTTCTGGTGTTTGTCACCTTGCTTGTGTTGATGTGACAAGGCCATGATAGAAAAGTAGCTCTCATATGAGCTCCACAGGCAGAATGAAGTAGCATTCCAGGTTACTTACCCCACCCATGCTCCACGCTTTTGCTAGAGTTGCCTGTGCTTCTGCCAGCTTGCTGTCAATCAGTATCTTGCCATTTACAGCCAGTATTTCATCCCCTTTCACTATGCCTCCTGGGGAAAAGACAAATGTGTTATACATACACATAAGCAGAACTAAATTCTAGGAGTCTTTCCTGTGCCATATTTGTGCAGTACTGACTATCATGAAGTGCTCTCACTGGGTGCAAAGGTCCACACTGAAAATTGCAGGAAGGCAAACTATTGCTACAGGCAAACACAAAAGGAATTTTCAAGCATGGCAAAGCAAGCTAATCTCTTATTGAGCCTGACCAGTAAGAAAGTAGTTGAATATGATTTTCTACAGTTTGCCTGTTTGTTTAATCCAGCTGTACAGTTTACAAACTGTGACCAGCTGCAGAATGTTACTGCTATGCCCTGTCCCTGGAAGTGTCCAAGGCCAGTTTGAATGGGGCTTTTGAGCAATCTGGTCTAGGGTAAGGCTTCCAAGCCCATGGCAGGGGCTTGGAATTAGATGATCTGTAAGGTCTCTTCCAACCCAAAACATTCCATGATTCTACAAAAATGGCAAAATTAATTCAATTCCTGAAGGAATAAAATGGTATTTGTCAAGGGCTTGCATGACAGTCATTTCTTTGCAAGTGTATGTGTCGTGTTTGCTCCTTACAACTGGTTTTGATTTGCCAATCTGGAATGAAGCACAACCAGTTAACTGGAACTGGATTTGAAGAGGATGGTGAGAGGACAGCCTTAGTTATGAGAGATCCTAAAAGGAGTGAAGGGCCAAAAAAAGCACTGAGGAGATCAAATGACAGATGTTTTCTCAGCAAGAGTGACTTGAACTTAGGAGCAGGCTGGGACAAGGACAGCAGACAGTGTAAGGGAATATTGCCCTCTCTGTTGACCTGGTCATCACAAGAGTTCTCAAGAAAAGGATGGCAGACACTTCCTACCAAATGCAAAGCCCAGATGTGTTGGTGAGCACGTTCTTGTGCCTTCAAGAGCTAAGCTTCAGAGGCTGTGGCCTTTAGCTGGGTTTTGGGAGTACAGCCAGCTGTTTAACTAGACAAATTACTATTTAAAGTAGCATACAGAACAAAACTAAGCAGTGTAGCGTAGCTATGGTCAGGTAATTGCTTTGAACGTGGAAGTATTACAAATGTCATTGCTCAGAAATAATGTAATAATGGAGGATGTATTCCTTGATTAAAGAACACACCAGAGAATCAGGTGTTGGTTTTTATAAATTTTACATAATTATTATTTTAAGCAGCACGTGTGGGCTGCCCTTAAACTTGAGACAGAACTTGGGTCCTTGGGCAATCTAAGCAAGCCTTTCAGTACCAGGCTATGAAATCAGCCAACCATTCTCAGCCAGTGTAAGGAAACACTCTGCAGCAGCATTCAAATGCCCCACTGTTGCTCACCGTGTTTGTCTGCAGCACCATCCTCGTAGATGGCAGACACAACTACCTTTCCAATTGGAGAATCAATTCCTCCCTCAACTGCAAGGTCCAGAGATCCTTCCTATGAAAAAAAAAAAACAGTTCTAGTTCAGAAAAGTCTGTTAATTTTTGCCATTAACAGGAGATTAATCTTTCCTTCTTCCCAGTAAATGATGCTGTACATCAAATGCTTACATGAACCTTTTAAATACCAACCAACCAACACAGCAGTTACCTTTTTTATTCGTAACAGCCGTACGTCTTTTCCCATAATCTGCTCTGGGGTAAACTGTGGAAAGATATCATGATTAATCATTCCCACCTTGGAAACACAAAACAATTAGGCTGGTCTATGTAGTTTCTGGAGGAAAAGGGATCCTCCCCCCCTCTAAAATAGTGTAAGAGGAAGGTCAGAATGCCACATCACCTTTTCCTGCAAGAACACTCCTTTTCAACATGACTAGAAAAGACAAATACACAAGACCCAGAAAAGCAACAAGCAAGAATCTTACTTACTCCCAGCCCTCAAAATCAAGGATTTGGCTTTTTTCCAGAGTATTTAATATTAAACAGCGAGGCATGTTTAAATTCTCTCCTTACCATTGAGTACGGATCAAAATCTTCCACATACTTCTGGAAGCCCTGAGAATAAAATGATATTTAATTGCAAAACCAGCAACTCACTCACACACTTAACACACAAATTCCCTCTTATTTATTAGTGAGAGAACACGTAATTCTGCAAGCTAGGACAGAAGACAGTAACTGAAGAAAAGCCCAGAGAGACAGCAAAGAGTCCATCCTGACAGTCAGAAGACATTTCAAAACCTCATGACAGATCCATAATTTGAGCTGGTAATATGGAGCATTTCTGAGGAAGAGTTTACCACTTGTCAGCTCCACAGTTCCTCTCTACACCTGAGAGAACAGAAACACATCTTGAAAGCACCACAGGCAGGCATGTTCTGCACACTCTTAGGAACAACACTTCTTGGGATTATCGACATGTTGGATGGTAACAGGTAGAAATGACAGGCTCCAATTCACCTGTCAGCAACACTACTCCACACTGCCTGGGTTTTAGGGTTCTTTTTCAGCTCCCTTCTCTCCTTCTTGATGTGGACTTTCAGAGAGTTGGCTCCATACCACAAGCAAGTGCAGGACAACAATTTGTTGGACGATTTGCAGGACAACAATATGATTTTTGTTTTCACATGGTTCTGTGGAGGACCTAAAAGTTTTGTCAGGGAACGTCTGAAATGCAGAAGATGATATTGCAGTTGGGCACAGCAAGAATTTTAAGCTTTGAGAGGACCTACAAAACGTAGTGCTTAACCCTTGTCAGAGCAGGACCGCAGGGAAAAGCAGGAGTTACCTTTGCTGCCAGGATGGGAGCTCCTGCACCAGCAGTCAGCCATCAGTGGTGTCTGAGTGGCAGTTTCCTCAGGAGGGTTAGTGGCTACTGGTGAGACTGCCTGGCCAATGCTGGGGATTTATGAAAGCTCTGCATTTAACCCTGCGTGCTAAAGTAAGGACTGCAGAATTAAGGAAATCTTTCCTGAGGCACCTAACTCCCACTCTTGTGACCTCAAGCTGCAAGGACCTGGTGATGTGGGAACACAGAACCACACAACCCTCTGCAGACACAGCAGGCAGGCCAATACCTTACACAGACCAGTGGTTCAGTGCATGAGCAAGCTTGATATAGTCATTATTGCCCTCTTTTCTACTGGATCCAGTTGACAACAAAGACTATTCCACTGACAGACTCACCTAGGCCTTTTTCCACCCTTCAACCAAATACACAGCTTGAGATTCCTGTGGTATATTTTTAAGGGCTGGCTGTTAAATGGCAAAGTTGCAGCAGAAAATGCTAATGCCTCCTCTGCCATACTCTTTATCACCTCTTTTGGTTGCCTAATTTCGATGTGACCATGAACCCTCTGGGTTCTGATCTCACCATAACAGCACTGCCTTACATTAAATTTGTTACACTGCATTACATTCATTAACCAGATAAATGGGAATTTCATCACAGACTTCAGCAAGAGTAGGATTTCATCCTGGAGGAAAAACTTCAATCAATTAATTAATCATTCATTAATTTACAAAGTGCATTAATATTATGAACCATTTAACTAAAATTGTAAGAGAAACATTTTACAATTAAAGCTACCTAAATGATTAATGTTTTGAATAACTGAATTAGTACTGCCTTTTGGAATCATGGCTAAAGTGGCTATCTATGGGTTTGGAGCAAGTAACTTAGAGAAAAGAACTCCAATCTCAGTCAAGTCACTAAGTCATTATGTAATCTAAAGGAAGTCAGCGAACTCTTTGTCCCAGGTTGTCCTCATGAAAAACAGATGTTGCCCTTGAAGGACGTTTCCCTGGGAAAATAATCTTTAAACAGGAAAAAACCCCCAAAAGCTCCACAAAAACAAACACACAAAATTAAAAAAAAAATCACCAAAAAAACCAATCTGCAAGCAAGAGTCATAGAGAGATAGAATATCCTGAGTTGGAAGGAACCCACAAGGATCACCAAGCCCAGCTGCTGGCCCTGCACAGAGTGACACAGAGTGACACCATGCACCTGAGGCCACTGTCCAAACACTTTCTGAGCTGTCAGGCTGGTGCCTCTGGGAGCCTCTTCCAGCGCCCAACCACCCTGTGGGTGAAAAACCATTTCCTACTCTTCAGCCTAAACTGTCTTCCCCATGGGATCACATCACTACGCATCAGAGGTACGATCTGGATCCAATAACCTGCAAGTATTGCTAAGACAGAAAGAAGACATGCACTGAACTGGAGTAAATCTTCCCTGACATGGACACCACAAATGCAGAGGTGAGAGAGTGCACTCCATGTCCAAGCAGGGACCAATGAACCAAGGAACACCAAGAGGAAAGCACAGTCCCAAGCCAGCCCTCCCACCACCCAGGACATTGCAGAGTTAAGGCCATTCAGATCCCTTCCTGACCTACAAAAACATTCAGAGGACTGAGTAGAAGTTGAAAATGGAACACTAAAATATTTGATTGCACTGAAACAACTCTGTCTGGACTTCCAGGTAAAAGCTGAAGCTACCATTTAAAGAAAAACCAACCACCAAAATACAAGCAGTTATACTAATGATACTGCTTCCCTGGTTTCTAACAACAATAGTCAAGAGCAATTGAGACCAGAAATAACAACAAACCACAAACAAACAAACCAACCCCAAGCAACAACAACAAATAATTGAAAGAGAAACCCACAACCAGAAATAACAAACTTTTCAAAAAAACAACTCTTTTGAGAACACAGTTGTTATATATTCAGAACATACTGGCTTTTACTGGCAAATAAATAATCTCTGACTGAAAAAAGCTGGGCCTTTTTCAGTCAGTTTTCCCTTTTAGATATAGACTGAAACTGGTTAAAAGAAGAAAAAATTATTACTTATCTTAATGTTTTACTGCTCAAAAGATCACACTGTGAGCTCACTACCGCATGCCAACTTTTCATATAATGTCAATGCATCCAACTTAGCTTGCACTAACAGAGGCTTTTGTACAGAAAATGGCACATTTTACAGCAGCAGAGAAGTTCAGCATGAAGTTCACTTCTTCAAGGAACTATCTGCTGAACCACCAGGCAACCAAAGATGTGGAAATGTTCATCACTATGACAGAGGAAAGGAACAAAAGGAAAAATGCAGCAGGAAGATCTCACACAATCCTACAGGAGGGCTGAATGAACAAGGCTTTGCACCCCCAGCTCCTCGGATTTCCCACCATGTTGTGGTGATAGCTCTACTTGTTAATCTGATAAAGTATTTTATCACTGAAAGCACTGCAGCTGGGCACTAAAAGCAGCAAGGAAATGTCAGGAATATCAGTATCAGATCAGTTACCAGTGCTCAGCTACCTTAAAGGCTGCCCTAACCATGTAGGTAGCTACAGCTGGTTCAGCCTGAAGGGTTTATTCTCATTTTTCTTCTGCCTAGGCTAGCTGGAGCCACAGGCACACACTTAAAGCTTCCAAAGCCTAGCAGTTCTCATGCACTAGGGCTGTCTAGCATCTTCTGTTTTAGGAACTGAGCAACAGAATTAGAAAGGAAAGTTTTAAATCTATGATCAGTCAAACAAGAAGTACCACACAAAACATGGAAAATGTTATTTTACTTGTTTTTTGTTAGATCTAAATGATGAATTGTAAACCACCATCCTTTTAAACATCTCTTGTGGCTGCAAAAGAAAGAAAATTGCCAAACCAGGTATTAACTTTTTGCTGTAAATAAGTATCACCTACTCATAAATTATCTTACTGATTATTTTACTCTCCTAGGGACTGAATCACACTTGCACTTGTTAGTGCTTGTTCCCTGCATCATTTCAAAATGAGAGAACACACAGTGAAATAGTGCTGAATGCAAAGTGGAAAGAGTTCTAGAGAAACTACATAAATAATGCACATTTCCATACCACAAGATTCTTAAAAATATTTTCCATGACTGCTTTTACAACTCATGTCTACAAAACAGTGCTTGGGTCTCTCATCCCTGATATATGAGAAAAAAAAATTGAAAAAACCCCAACCCTAAACACGGACAAACTGGTAGACAACAATTTCTAAAATACTGAGAAGTCATGATAAATATCTGTTTATGCATTTAAGATTTGCTTTCTTACCAAGGATTTCCTATACTTAAGAGGTGAATTCTATCATTAAATGGATTTTATTTTATTGTGTTTGGCTTCAAGGTCTTAAATTCCACATTCATTCTGTTTTTCTGTCATTTCCACTATTCTAACAAAATGGTATCCAGTAGTTTGGAATCACTTAGAATACAGAGTATCTTATTAGTCTACAAAAAATTTTCAAAAATTAAATGGGCCAACCCCCATAATATTATACAAAAACACTACTGACAGTTCCCCAGCCTCCACTCAAAACCTTACAGCAAATCAGGTCATGTATTTGAGTCTTCTGAAACAAAAAATCCTTTCTACAGAACTCTGGCATTCAACTTTTCAAACTCAATTTCCTTTAAAACCAATTACTATGTATCTGTTTCACTAATGCTTTTCCCAGTGTAGTCCTACCATTAATTGGAAAAATATATGCCAGAGTTAAAAAAAATGTGGTTTGTGTTTAATTAATACAAACTATAAGTTTTTGTCTGGGGGGACTTATGGGCAAGTTTGGAAAGATCTTCCACAAACCTCTTTAGAACCTCTCTAAAAAAAAAAAAAAAATTCAACACAGATTGTTTTGGTATGGCTATAAACAACACTGACTGGTATTTCCAATACTCCCCCATCTTGCCACACGATATCTAAGCACTGTCTTGACTTCTGTCCTGCAGAACCAGGCTTCAAATCTTGCATATTAGTGGAAAGCTTAAATATTATTTTTTTCCCCTTCAGAAATTCTTTATCCAGCTGCAAAGGAATAAGGGAGGAAAAACCTTTTGCAGCAAGTGCAGCAGAGCTTTGTAACTCACACAACAGGAAGCCTTTGATAGATGGGAGAGCAGAGACTAATGTTCCTGGTGGTTTTGCATCCATGACCATCTCACAACTAAATCATAACAGTCCCCTCCTGTTTTCTCAAAAACAGGAGTCAAAAATGAGTCAAAATTTAATTGGCTTTGCCATGAGTGTATTCCAGTTCACTCTAGTACAGCTCAGACTGATTTTGACTCAGAGCAGCCCTCAGCGTTCAAGGCCACACTTAAGGTTTAAACATCTCCCATAATTTCCCTATTTATAAGTGAAAACAATTTCATTCTCATCAGCTGTTAAAAGACCTGGTAATTCTGACCTGAATTTAGTTAATAAGATTACTTAAATGACAACAGAGACTGCCTGGCCCAACTTACCTTCCAGGTAACAGGAGAATTTTACCCATTCTTGCATGCCTACTTCATTCTTAAGTGCATGCTTTTTCATCTTTACTAGTCAACTGCTTGAATATAGGCCAGCTGGATTAGCTCCTTGAAACAAATAAATCCAACAACCTTTCTAGAGCTTGGTACTCAGGACAGTTAAATTCAGGTAAAAAAAAGGTAGAAAAAGGGGTGTGCATGGTGCCAAATTAAGACATAAAAAGCTGGAGTTCCATAAGGTGTGAGCAATCTAGGAAGATGGGAAACCAGACAGCAAATTTGTTCTCTTTGGTGATACTCTCCTCCACCAGGAGAAGTGAGACTGGTCCTGTATCTGAACAATGAATTTACCCAGGCACAAACCCCCTCATAGCAACCAACCAAACCCAACTCCCCTTCTGCATGAAAGCTGATTAGAATTCTCACACGCTTCTGGAGACAGGCAGGAACTGTCTTGTTTGGTTTGTCATACACTGCCCTTTTCTTAACTGACAGGAGTCACCTCCCTCTTCAGGATCCATGCAGGTTTTATTCACATACCCCTTGTGACTTCACTGCAGTGAGGATGAATAAATACCCTTTACTGCAGCAAGTCTTCAATGGAAGTAAGAGCCATAAGCACTACCAAACCAATTTATAGACTGATCTGTCTCTCAGAGTCCTACCAGAACACTGCTCCCACAGAAATTCTCATCTTCCAACTAATATGAGGCAGCTGGGGAAGGAAGATGATTGAATCGGAAAGATTCTAGCAGACTTGTGATTTGGAAAATGTGCATGCATGCATAACAAATCATAAGACATTTCCCATGGAGGTGGATCTTGTTGCCAGTTTCTTAAACAAATTGTATGTAGTCAGTGCAAAAAAAAAAAGTGCCTTTTAAAATTTGTACCAAGGCTGTTTGATCACACATAAAGGTTTTATCAATTTTGCAAACTAGTTCACATATACACACTTTTCCAAGAGCTAGATGGTATTAACTGCAGATTGTGACTTTGTTCATTCCTCCCCTAAGGGATTTCATATTGCTTAGAGATGTTAAATTACTGAACACAATCAAAATGAGAGCTCCAACTGAAGAAAACATCTCCACTGGAGGGATCTGAATTTATTTTTAGCTCATGTGCCTGCCTTCTCTTAAGCTACTTATTAAAACTGCTTCCAATTATCATTCAATTAATTTATAATGTAGAAGCTTCAAGATGACTCTGGCTGTGTGAAAAGTGGTTAGTAAGTACCACCTAAATTTGTTCAAAGTGTAACTGGGGAAAATAAAGGAACCAGAGTATCTAAATTATTAAAGTGAAAAATGACAAAGAAATCCATTGTGTTTTAATGAAACACAGCTAGGAATATTGTGCACATCACTTATTGCCAGAAATTGCTTTTAATTAAATAAATAAAACACAAATTTGATGGTTTTTCTGTCACTTACTGCCTTACAAATGCATATACACGTGGATGCAACAGACACAGAACTCTGACACAAACAGCTTAAGTCATGATGACCCTCAGGAATAAATACTACTAATTTGTCCCCCAGCTATTTTAGGTGAATTTCAAGGACTGTCAGCTGGGAGTTATCACCTGTCTGAGCAGTATTTCCCCCTTTTTTGCTCAGTAAGCCTTGGCTCACCTTTCCTCATAAACTACCATTCCCAAGGATGCCACATGGTTGGTCCTAAAATGTTTAGCCTCTGACTTTTCTCTTCACTTGCATTTGAAACAGAAATGGAAAAGAAGTAAGAAAAAGAAGCTCATTGTGAGTGAATTTTGCAGTAACACTGCATGACCAGCGTATTGGAGTCTGATATAAAACACACATTTTTCTGCCCTGGAAATGAAAAGATACATTTAAACTATATATATATATATATGAGATAAATTATATAATAAGATAAGTATCTTCAAGTATGGTCATGACCATTTACAAAGGAAAAAGGCAGTTGACTTAATTTTTATTATTTCATTTCTGATGAATTCAGAATTTATAAAAAATAAAACCCGGCATAGGAATAAATGAGAAGTAAGATGTACAAATTCTAGGGCTTTACACTGCTCTGGAATTATGCACCCCTGTGCAAAAACTGTCACTAAAAGTGGCTTTTCCACCATGAAAAAAAAAAAGGAAAAATACCGTTTTGTACTTACCATTAGTGACTGCTTGAAAATATACAGGAATATTAGTTAGCAGGAAATGGGACAAAGATTGATTCTTTGAGGACATCTCAAAGAACAACATCAACCCCAAACCCCCAGAGTAGTGGAGCACTCAGAAAAAGGATATGAAAAGGCTTACCAGGGCCTCTGATTTGATTGTCGGCCTGACCACGAAGTTTGGGTCAGGATGCAGCATAACTGGTTTAGAGACTACTGGTACCCCTGGGTGACGCTGGGTAGGTGGGCTTGGAGCAAGTTGCTACGGAGTTAATTTAAGAAAATTACAGTTCACAACCTAATTTGTGCAAGTCCATCGTTTCACCAAGACTCCTCAATTCAAATGGTTTATCATAATGAATTTAAGGACACTAATACAAAACAGAGCTGCCAGAATTATTTTAACTAAGGCTTACAAAGCCAACAAACCAAAACACAATTTCTCTAATATCCAAGTAGTAGCTTTTCACCTCAATTCTGGCTTCACCAGCAAGGTTATGGAAAAATCTCAGCCCTGCTTTTGGCAATTTTCCCATAAAGGCAACAAACTGAATGAGAAGTTAGAGGGAAAAAACCCCAAAACTGCTAAAGTTGAGTGTAAGAACACAGTGAACCCAAAATAAGACTTTAAATAATCCATGGCTAAGTAGATCTTTTAAGAGGAAATTCAGCAGGGCTGCAGCAAACAGCTTTCCATAAAGAATTTCAAGTGAAATTATCTTGATTTAACAGCGAGGGTTTGTTAGGTTAATTCCCTGCCCTTGGCTCCACAAATAGAGGAGACCCAGAAGGATCTGAGACCTAATAATTCAGAAAGTCCTAGTCCAATCCTACACTTCTCACTCAAACAAAACTCCCACTGACATCAAGCACAGTTTTATCCAAGAAAAGAGTTTCAAAACTGAGCCCTGTGGGTTCAGTTTCTGACTTAACCCCAGCAACTCTTGGGACACTTTTCTCAATGTTTCTCATAGGAAACGTGATGTATTCCAGAGATCATTCTTATGGTACAAGCTGTAACCTCTGAAATTATTTATCTGCTTCCAGAAAATGAGTTGAGCCACTTTTTGGATATGTTTGTTTGTTTTGTTTTTGGGTTTTTTGTGTGTGTGTGCGTGTTTTCCCTTGTGGGCTTCCCCCCTCCCCTCTATCTTTTCCCTTCTTAAATAATTTTTAAAAAAGTTGAAACCAGATATTTGAAAGTCCCTGTGGATATCACTCAACTAAGGTTGTTCCACACTGCAAAATACATTGTAGCATTAAACACTCTGAACTTAGAAGAATCAGAATCACAGATACCAACATGTGAAGCTGCACTGGAACTGGGTGATTTCTCCTGGAGTTGCACAATTTAGCAACAGATTTTTCCAGAGTGCAGAATGGACATCTGATCATTCTGACTCACAATCAGTGCAGAGAGATATCAAACAAAGGGTGGTTCTGAGACGAAACTTGCATCTTGGCACCCATTATATTTAAAAGATAGTTTGAACCTAGCAGTTTTTGCCTTGATGGAAGAGCAAAGCACACGTGCTGTGACACACAGACATTCACAGCATGCAAACATGGACTGCATTTTGCTCAAACTGCTGAAATACAAAATCCTTGGACCATTAGGAGTCACTTCCAGCACTTGTGCTTTCAGCACAGCCATGCATCCTGTGCTGGATTTTAAATTCCCTGTGCTGAACTTTAAATAAATTAGCCCTGCAGAGTGAATCCCTTGGCAATTCCTTGTCATTAGCACGACATGGGAAGTTCATGAGACCACAGCTGTGACAAACAGCTCGTGACATACCAGAGGGTTGCTTGACACAGGGGATGCTTTGCCAACGTGGGAGGTGTTTCCTACAACCTAAACAGCAACACACTTAGTACTGGGTTCACATAAAGTGTACAGCTAATAACAATAATTGTTTTCAGAAACAGACAATTTACACCAGATATTTTAACAGCCAGTTCTCAAGAATGTCTCTGACAGGATTTTATCCCTTTTGTCAGGTTTTGTTCGAGCTGAATTGGAAATTAAATGATCTTGGTTAAAACCAAGAATGGAGCAATGCAGGGAAGATTTACCAGCTTGAGTAATATTAGAAAAATGAACTTATGGGACAACTACAGTTGTCTTATTTTTTGGCTTTAGCAGGCATAAACACGACATCTTTAATCCACAGTCACACAAATGCACCCCTTTTGCTTATCTGTGGTGTTAAAAACTGACTTTGCAAAAGGTAGCAAGAATAAATTCTCAAGCTTTGGATTTTTCTTCCATTTCTGAAATGACATCGGATATCCTGAATTATCCATTTATAAACAAAGCAGCTTCGGCTCAATTAATTTTACTAAGAGCCTAGTTATTTCCTCATATACACTAATTAGATTCAGTGAAAACTGACATTAATTTTAAAGGCTAGGTTATTTGTTGTTACCTAACATATTTTTCTTAATTATTAATTTATTTTCTCTAACACAGCTAGCAGTGACAAACTGCCAGAAACAGATATTAGAATATATTGATTTGGGGTCAGATCAGTATGGCAGTTCCTATATTACTCCTTCTATCCGAATATTCTCTGCTCTCTTTAGAAGAGTATTTCTCCTCTCAACACAAGTATTTTGTACATTTGTGTCGTTCCACGTCATTTTTATTTTGCAAATAACTTGGGAAGCCTGCTATCCATAAGAACATGTGATATTTCCATTTCAGTGGATCTAGCACATTCTTGGCACTTCAAATGTATGAACCACACAGATCAAGCACTATCAGAGGTCCACGTAAGTTTACAAAAGGTTCATGGGTCACATCGGGGCAATTATTCACAGAGAGAGAATCTACCAGTTTCCATCAAAAATGGATAAATTCGCATATCCTTCCCCACCCAAGGAGAATCATGCACATACAAAGACTATTTAGTAAACATGCAAAACCCCCAAAACCCAACAGTGCAGTCAGTCAACCCATGCAAAAAACTGTGTAGGAAAGAAGTGACCATATGGGATCCTCTTCTGCTGCTTGAAACAAGTAAGCATCTTTTGCCAAAAGAACAAGTACATGATTCTCACTGCAGTGCTTAGCAAAGGGAATTATGATGAATCAGCTGCCATTTCTTTCCTTAAGCAAGACTTGGCACAAGACTTCTTTTAATTGATCCTCTTTTGGACTCAGATTGCAATGAGGAGAAAGTCGATGTTTTCTCCAAGTGCAAAAAGCCAAACCAGGTTACCAGCTCTTGCTTTTTTATTTTACACAGTTCTGACCTTTTAAAAGTTTGACCTTCTGACTTTAAGCCAGCTTTCTTTGTTCACTCTTCTCACCTGACAAAGCAATTTGACGACACATTTAAAGCACTTCTACAACTCATTTTCACTACAGGGATACTTTTCTCAAATTTAACAACAAATTAAATCCGCTGCCTGCGATTGCTTTTTTTTTAAGTCTTATTGGACTCAAGATAATAATAATAATAATGATAATGATAATAATAATAATAACAGGACTTATTTGGACTCCAAGTCCAAATTTTTTTTTAACCACTCCATTCTGCCTAGGACATCTGCAGGTAATAGGGTTACTAGGTATGTAAGCAGGAGAGCAAACCCCTCCTGGCTTACATACAAGAAATGTTAAAATGAAACCACCTCTGGACTGCGGTCACCACTGAAAAAATGAAGAGACCACCCCAACTTTTGCAAATGGGAAGGGGCAGAGGACAGAGAGGGTGCTGGGTCAGGGCAGGGAGGCAGGCAGGGGAGCGTGGAGGGGCATGCATCCAAAGACATCCCGAGGTCACCTGGGAAGCCGGTGTCACCAACAGGGCCGGGCCTCGTGGAGGGTTTGGGGCAGGCAGGGGATGAGCTGGCGGTGCTGGGGTCACCACGGGGGGTGGCGGTGGCGGCGGTGGCGGGCGCTGCTTGGGTTTGTCAACCTCATCCAGGTTGATGTCATCGAGGTCGGTGGTGTGCAGCTGCAGGCCCCCGGCGAAGCGCCGCAGCGAGGTGGCCGAGGGGCAGGCAGAAGGACGGCCACTGGCCAGCTGGAAGGGAAATCTGCCTCAGCACGTCTCAAAGAGTGGCCAGCCCTAGGACACCGCGCAGCCCAGCTGCTCCTCCACAGCAAGATCTCTGCCCCTCCCGCGCAGAATACACACAAACACAATTTTCTCTGAAAGCCTTTCTAAAAGCACTCCTTGGGATTGCAGTTTACAAAGAAGAAAAACGGGAGCGGTGTGATGTCACTCTCATTTTTCAGCCTTCTGATGTTTTCGTTCTTGTGATAGAGTTTCTCACGCTGTTTTTTGTAAACATGCACATGTTTTTCTAACTGTCTTTTTGTTTTTCATTCTTTCTCCTGGGAGGAGAAAGGTTTGATGGACTTTGTCATTGACCAGTGTGGTCGGAGAGGTGGCAACTTCACCTTCCAATCAATGGTCATTCCCTAAACTCTATATAATGTGAAAACCAAAATAAAGCTTCTTCTTCTTTACCTTCACTCAGCTGTGTCTCTGCGTTTCGTGTTGCCCACTAAAGTGAGAGTGTGACAGCAGCTGCTGGGGCAAGGGGGCCGACAAAAGAAACCCCACAAAACCACAACAGCACGAAGCTTTCAGAAGGCAAAATCACAGGACAAACCAAGATAACACGACTTTTGCCTCTGGCTCTTTCGAGGAGAAAGCAAGAATTACTCCTTGCAAAAGTGATTATTTGAAGGAAAATAATCGAAGACAGGCCTTGAGATTCTATGTCATTAAAAAAGGGAAAGGGGTTCAAGTTGTGTAAACATAACCACGCATTAGTACAGGAAAGCAAACTAAGCTTAAGCAGCTATCAAAACAAAAAGTTTAGTGTCCTATTAAATTCACAACCTCAAGGGGCTTGAGATCTTATAATTTATGTTAATCCACACCAGATCTATCGGGGCACTAAACAACTTCAGAGTTTGAACACTATGAGCACCTCATCCAAAAAAATAAGGGTATGTGTGAAGGAGGAGTCTACATATGCTGTTAGAGCTGCTAACATTTCTTTTATCAGTGATCAAACTGGAGTATTTGAGAACATACAGTCATTTTGCTATTTTGTAGACTCAGCTGAGGAAACCTTACACAGATAAGCTGTCTGACAGACACATTAATCTTACTCTAATAGGGCAACACTTCCCTCAAGTGGGTAACAATGTTCACATTCTTCTTATCCAACATGCTCACCCCTTTGTGCTGGAAAATAGCTATTTCTTTGGCAGAGAATGAGATCTTGACTGCTCTTGTTCCCAAGAAACCTGTAGCACCTGAACATTTCTCAGCTGCATTTACCCCTAAGGAGCACTCAGGTTTTGTGTTTTACATGTTTTAACTGCTTGGGTAGGTTTGTAGAAAAATCGTAGTAGAGCAATTATATATAAGGTAATGGAAAAATTGATGGAGCAAACCCAACACAGAGTGCTGGTCTTAAATCCATGCAGAG
This sequence comes from Leptocoma aspasia, assembly GCA_013399835.1. Taxonomy (NCBI): domain Eukaryota; kingdom Metazoa; phylum Chordata; class Aves; order Passeriformes; family Nectariniidae; genus Leptocoma; species Leptocoma aspasia. The sequence goes on from VXAX01004980.1 coordinate 52,646, forward strand.
CTCCGAAAACACAACAGTGTTTGTAACCTGTAATGTTCCTTCTTACTTTACAAAGGGGGACAAAGTTCAGGCAGAACACAAGCTGCCAGGTTTGGATAGTGAGAGAAAATCTCTTTCCACTGAAGACCTGTACTGAAAAACCACGTGGATCTGAGCCTGGGGCCACGAGGAACAAAAGCTCAGCTGCTTTTTTCAGAGCTGCTCCAGGCTGACCTGCAGGGAAATCATGTGAGGGCATTCCCCAGGGTCCCTTTTGTGGCTGCAGTTTCTCGGGGGTCCCACGGGAGACTGCAGTGTTCCTCCTGGAAGTGGCTTTCCATGGAAGACAGCCAGAGCAACAGGATGCTGGGAAAGCCTCACTCCACGTCTAGAACCATCAGGCTCTAAGCAACAATCACTATCTGCAGTTCCCCTGATTAATGGGGACTAAAAGCACTAGCCCAAACCCTATTCCTTGTGAGTTTTTGTAATTTTCTTATTCTGTTCCTTTATTTTGTGCAATACAAGGGAGCTTCCAAGAGCTCATCATCAATGATGTTCTTATATTCACATGATACTAATAAATACAGCTGGATCTAGCTTTTGCTACTGGTAGCATGTCCCAACTAGCCCAAATATACACAATAAATACAATAAAACTTTAATTCAGTGGTGATAATAGAGTTAAAAAGGACAAAGTACCATCAGTTCATCAAAATAATGGTTAAATCTTCATAAAATATAGGAAAAGCAAATGCTATATATTGTTAGTCATCAATTATTGACTTTTCCCCCCCACTCTTAGAAAGAAGACTGAGGGGGAAGGACAAAGACAGGTTTTTTTCACTGGTAAAACCCGTTGCTTTTAGGAGACAACTTTCAGTTACTTAGAGATCATGCAATACATGGAAAAGCTAGAATTTTACCTCAGGAGACTCATTCTCCACAGAGGAAATCTGTTCTAACCGTGTTTGACAAAGCCTTTCCACCCAGTGCTGCACCTTTTCTGACTCTTCCAGGTCTTCTCGTTCTGTCTCAGACACCTTGACCATAACATTGGTGCATTAGAAAAGCTTATAGGTATGGTCTTAATACAAATATGTTTCAAAAGCATGAAATGCTACCTCAAATAGTTTTAAAAATAACAATAATACTTTTAAGAAGGGTTTCCTATTTTGCTGTTTTTCATTAAATCCATCACTTTGTACAGACACAACTGCAGAGCTGTCCTCATTTGGGCAAAAGCTGACTGGAAATAAGCAAATGTGGCAACACAATTTTGCAGTAAAACAGCTTTTAAAATTTCATTATCTTAAACAAGTGTCCTGCTAAAATAATTCCACTAAAAATCCATCTGATTTTCCTTCAATATAGCTTTGCACTTGACAGATCACAACATACCTCTTGCACAAGACGATTTATTTTCAGTTGTTTTTCTTTCTCCAGCATTCCTTCTTTCTCTTTGGCAAGTTTTTGCTCAAACTCCATTTCCTTTTTATTCTTCTTCTGTTCACAAAAACTATCACTTTTTGACTTCTTGCGTTCTTTCCCTTTCTGGGAAGGTTTTTTTAACAAAAATTTTTACATCAGCTAAAAGCACCACAAACTTCAATCTTGGTACATGAGTGTCTGCCTTGAAAAATTAATTACAGTCTATGCAAGTATGGGGACAGTTTTTTAAAAGAAAATCCAAAGTCCGTTCACCCAGCAATTCACAGGAAATTCCAACTTTTTGGAGAGCTTGTGCCCCCAAAGCTGGGGGGGCATAACATAAGCTGGATGAGATGAGAGAATTCAACTTTTTTGTTCCTCTGCAATATTAGAACTTTAGGGCACACAGGCCCACTACAAAATTTTGAATATTCAAACAGTTCTGGTTGGGTCTTGATTTGCCATCTCTCTGTCTTAGCATATATATATATATAAGACTGATTGCTTTCAGGTGACAGATGCTCATGCATAGGTAGATGTGAACAGTCCATGCATAAAACAGCTGCATGCATATGCCCTAAAATCAGCACTGCATCCCCTAATGAAACTGAAATTAGGAATTACAAAGGAAAGGTTCAGATCAGTGCAGAAACTGAGTTGCTTCCAAGAAGGAACACTGCATCACAAAGACCGTGTAGCTCCTACAAGCACTGGATAAAATCTACTCAGATGAGCTAAATAACACAGCACAAAGTGACTCTAAAATTTCAGATGTAGGATACAAACAAAGGGAAACGCTACACAATCTTTTGGAAGCCTCTGTTCCTGTTGTCATCAAAGCACACATTGCTCCTTATTTCTACTTTAGTGATGTCACATTGCTGCCACCCTTTCACATTTGTACAGGTAGGACTTAGTTCATTTTGGAAACGCCATGTTCTCCTTTCATTTATGAAAAGTAAAACAGAGGAGCAGGTGGCCACTTATTAACAATTACTGCCACTGCCAGAAAGGCTGTGCTTCAGGTTTGATTTTCTTCTTATCATCACCATCAGCTATTGACTTTTCTTGCTTTGAATTCCCAAAACCACCACGAACTGCTTCACATTAAATAGCATTATTTGTCTTCCTTTCACCTTTTGCACGTTAATTTGGTAACAAGTTAACCTTGGAAAACAGACATTTTCCCTGGCAGCTACAGAAGCCAGTTCCCCCAGTCAAGCAGTTAACTGGAACTCTGTACTGCTGAGTTCAGTGGGATGTGGTCTATTGCTTCATGGTTACATGGTAGTGGTGCTGTAGGGACAGGAGCCGGGGGAAAAGGAACCCCAAAAACATTGGACATAAAGCTTGACTAAAAAAAAAAAAATCTATCTTTTCACACTAATGTTCTAACATAAACCTAATTCTCTGGTGTATTTTATTCAGGGGTAATTAGTTTTTACCTTAACAACAATTGCCAATATCATCCTCTAAAAAAATCAAAGATACATTTAGTACTGTCTGCCAGATGTAACATCAGGCAGGTCAACTTGCTAAGTACCAACATTTGAAGAATTACTGAATGCACAGTGAGCAGTACACAAGCCAAAGTCTTCTAGAACATGAACGTATATCTGACTGTCTCTGCTGCATTCACAGCATTCAGATACAACAGGATGATTCATCCTTTCCTACACTTTTCCCCATGGATTCAGCTTACTTCTTATTATAGACATTTTTAGTACAGAGTGAAATTTTGTTTTTAAAACAAACAAAAAATCATTAGCAATAGGGAGAAGGATGAAAATTCATCACTGACAAAAGGAAATAATTAAAAATAAATCTTTTCAAGCTTCTAGTGCACACTGCGTGGCAAAGTTCAGCAGGAATTGTGTTAAGATCTATACTATGTGAAGAGGTATTTGGGCATTCTCTGAACTACAGTTGTCAGCAGCAACACAAAATATTACCCTCTCTGTGTGAAGAGTTTCCACAGCATGCATTTCTGATTTTCAGATACAAATCCTAACTGCCCTGGCTTTCACACAGGTTACAGATCCACGATGATTTACAGTCACAAGCAGGATAAAAAGTATTGGAATGCACCATCTTCTCCTAATCTCTTCTAAGGGGAACAGGTATATCCTGGGCACACAGAAGGTCAAATAATAGTCCTAAACAGTGACACAAACACTTCATCTGTCAGAAACAATCCTGACCTCCTCTGAAACCTTGAGATCTTGCCAGATCCACACACAAAATCTTCATGGCACTTTGAACACGGTTAATTACCAAAAAACCCACAGCACAACAGCAATCCCCCTATAATATGGCTAATATACATTGCAAGATATAAAGAGAAGGAAGCAACAGTAAGTATAAAATACTCTTTGAAACTCTCATAAATCGAAGTTGCAATATTTCAGCAGCATCTCTACAGACAGAAGTATTCTATCAGCTTAACGATTGTTAATTTTTTTTTTTTTTGCTCATACATGCATGTCTTTAGCACTCCTCCAACAGGGAGATTTGCAAAGGTATTACTATATAATTTTTGTCTCTGCATTGTTTTTATATACACTTGATTCTGAGGACTTTTGGAGAACGTGAAGACATGCACTGCCCACCTGTAATGAACACCTTCTGCAAAGTACTGTCATACAATTCCCTCTGCACATGGCAGAACTCGGAGCCTGAAGGACTCAAAAGGACAAAGTCCCAGACACACGCACCCCAAAGGCATCTTCATTTATGCACACGTTAAAAGAAGGAGCATTTGGCTATAAAGAATGTTTACTAATAACAGAGAAGAAGAAAAATGAGGAATTCCAGTTCAAACACACAGCAAACAAATTCACACCTCAAACTTTGTACCTTACGGATTGTGGGAAATTTTCCTTCATACCGATAAAACCATCCAAAAGCTACAAAAGGTAAAGGAAAAGCTGGTTTTTGAAGAAAAGCCAAGGACAGGCTCATACTCAGACCAACCCATGCTGACACGTGCAACTGATCAAAATTTATTTGAAGGCGCAACACCAGAGGTTTGATATTACACAACAAGTTCTTGGCTAAATTCTTGATAAATGGTTCTAGTACATCTAGTCCTAAGATTCCTCTACTTTAACGATACACATTTTATGCCAAATAAAGAAAATGCAGTGAGTAATCTCCATAGCACACAGGCATGTGCTAAGATTTCTATGGTCATACTTACTCCTACTTTACAGCAGTTTTAGCAAGACCTATGAAAATTAAACAGGTATTCAAACTCATTCAAGCTTGTGGCAGAACATGGCTTTTGAGGAGACATGAAAAGCTCCATTTCCCAGGACAAAATACTTCAAGCCAAGTGCATAAATATTATAAAATATATTGCTAAGTAAAAACATACAAAAGAATATATTACCATAACTTTATATAAGAAACACTGCTAACACAGAGCACTCAATATAGCCCACATTTCTGTAGGGTTGTTAGATTTCATATCAAGGTATCTTTAGATGCAATGACAGCAGCAGTGTCAAAATCTTTCACCATTTACTAAAGGACCACACATACCACCCTAGGAAAACCAAATGGCCAGTTCAATGTCAAGACTGACTGTCAGGAGGAGGTGAGACACAGGAGGAATCTGAATCAGGATAGGAAGTCAGGGCTGAGTGGCAAACCTGTTTGTCCTGCTTCATGTTCACTTCATCCATGTCATCTGTTTCAAGCTGGTCATGTGCAACTCCCCTTAAATCTTCTAGAGAAACAAAGGAGGAAAGGGGTGAGGGGACAGAAGTGACAGTAACTGGAGGCTCCCATGAAATGAAAAAGAGATCAGTAATGTATGACTAGAAGTTTCTGTGAAACCAAAAATGTACTTAGCGATGGGATGTTTTTCTACAGGACTGTTGAAAAAAAAAGGCCCTATTTAAATCAATCTCCAACCCCCTCCAGTCCTGAAGAGCTGCTATAATCTACATGTTGGTACACGTTAGAATCCACAGTTGGTCTGCTATGTGGTGAAGGGAAGCCTGCAGAGTTTGGTGGCTTTTCCTGTACAGGAACCACCAGCAGACTTTCCCAAAGTCACACACAAAATAATATAATAAAATAACATCAGGATAGGAATCAGCCCAGGTCTCCTATCAATTATGCAACAAGAACTTTCCACAATTTTCTTTGCACAATACAATTTTAGTACACTCTCCACATACAATTTGCAGCTTCCAATTTAGCTCCTTAACTGCCAGCTAAGCTCCAACTGTCTTAATTCCCTTTGGACAAGTAAGTCAGGAAGCCAGCAGCACCCTGGGCTGCAGGGCAAGGGAGGGAATTCTGTCCCTCTGCTCTGCTTCCATGAGACCCCTCCTGGAGGGCTGCCCCCAGCTCTGGGGCTCCCAGGCTAGGATGGATGTGGACCTTTGGGAACGGGTCCAGCAGAGGCCATGAAGGTGATCAGAGGGCTGAGCACCTCTGCTCCCAGGAAAGGCAGTCAGGGCTGCTCAGCCTAGGGAAGAGGAGGCTGTTGGGACACCCTAGGTCAGCGTTCTGGCACCTAAAAGGGGCTACCAGAAAACTGAAAAAGAACTTTTAAAAAGGGCATGTAGTGACAGGACAAGGGAGAATGGCTTTAAACTAAGAGAGGATAGATTTAGATCAGATATAGGAAGAAATTCATTACTGTGAGGCACTGGAGCAGGTTTCCCAGGGCAGGTGGTGGATGTCCCATCCCTGGCAGTGCTCAAGGCCAGGCTGGATGGGGCTCTGAGCAACCTGGGATAGTGGAAGGTGTCCCCACCCGTGGCAGGGGGTTGGAACAAGGTGATCTGTAATATCCCTTCCAAGCCAAACTGTGAACAGCTTGACAAGTAAACACTGAATAGAAACAACATGCAAAACAGTGCATCAAACCCCCAAGGCTGATGCTTGAGACCATTTCTTAGTGAGCCTTATTCTTCTTATTTTTCCTGCTGCTGATTGTTAAAATCCATGACTGTTTGAATGGATGTAGACTTTGCAAGATAGGTACCTGTTAAATAAGAGTTATTTAATTGATCTATCATATGCTTCCAGTCTCCTGAAAATAACCAATTCATAGCTAGCTTAACTTGGAGACAGACTGGTGGAGTATTCCATACAGCTCAGTGATGTGTCTGAGACAAGCAGAAGGAGGCAAGTTGACATCAATGACTTACTTCTGTGTTTGGAGCGAGGGGCAGAGTGCACTTCTGCAGTTACAGTTTTTAGAGACTTGGGTGGTTCTTTAGGACCCCAGTCTTCCTCCCACTCCTTTTTAAATTTCTCTTCCTCTGCTGTTATCCTAGAGGAAGCAAATGCAGTTAGACATTCGGAGTACAAAACCAACAATATCATTATACGTTCATTACCATTATAATTTTTCAGCATATTTGCTTTTTCTCTTGAATATAAGGCATAATAAACTGCTTCTTCCTCATAACTGAATTCCCTTCCTCAATCTATTTCATTTACTAAGCTACTAAGATAATTTTCAAAATACAGTGTAAGATATTCTTATTAAATACTTAGACTTCTAAGGCCTGTCACATAAACACCTGCACAGATACTAAGCCATGAGTGACACACTACAGTACTGACTGCCACCTGAAATGAAGTAAAAAAACATCTCTCACTTAGCAATTTTTCATTTTTAGGACTGGAATTACTTACTAGAACAACTGAAACACTGAGTGACAGAACATCTACCATACATCTAAATCAGATGTCACAATGGCAAATTATACCTAAAAAACGTGTGTCTCCTCTCTATATCTTTAAATCTATTTTGATGATTGCTTCCTAAACACATAGTTCTAGGTTGCCATAAAAAGCGACTCTTCCCAAAAAGAAATAAGTACTGTTGAAATGGAAACCATATTAAATTCCATGTTATAGGAAAAAAAGGGGGGAAAAAAAAAGAGAGGGGAGGGGAATAGATGGGTACAGATAGGGGATGGGGGTGGTGCAGAGAGTGTCATACTTTAGGAAAAGAGTATGCAAAACAAGTAAATTACCTAGTATGGCACCACGATCAGAGAAAAAAGATGTTTCAAACAAAAATTCAGCAAAACCCAAGTATGTCACAGCAGAAGTGCTGAATAGCCTGACAACACGTAGCTTCATACATGGAGACTTAAATGATCCAAGATCTATTCTTGACTTCAACTATAGGTTGCCTTGAACTGATAATGTGGTGCCAAAATTTACTCAGTCTTAGATATATGTGATGCTATTTATATTTGGATTATCTTTTGCATCTCTAAATTAGGTAAATTAAATTGAAAAAATATTCACATGGAAAAAAATACTCTTATATCTGTAGCTGAGCTCACTATTTAAATTTAGAGGCATTGTCAGGGAACAATGGACAGAATGCTTTTTCATTTAATTTTAGTTTAAAAAAGTTGGTGTTACAAAGTAACTTGCAGTACATAGAGTTAGGGACCTTTGCCATTTAGACACATTTGAGTTTTTTCCAAATGTTAAGACACCAAAAAAGGGTATAGTGGCTTTATACAAGGAATTCCTGCAGAAAGGATTCTTAAAAGAAGGCAAGCCATGATCCTCACAAACAATTAATACAGAAAAATATTGTATTTTAGCCTGCCACAACTGCTCATGAAATCTCAGCTTTAGATTTCATCTAGGTTCCTCTACTACCATTCTCCCTCTTCCTCACCCAGGAGATTGACACCAACTTAACAGTTTGGATTGTGATATGGAAAAGCTTAAAAGTGCCTGAGCAATGCTTAGAAATTATCCAGGGAAGTGTAAAGCTGTGCTAGACCTTGGACTGAGCAGCCCTGGGGGCATCAGAGCCCTCCCAGAGTGAGTGAAGATGCTCCCAGTGCAGAACAACAGGGCAGACACCCAACATCCATGGCAACAGACAGGCAATCCAGATCTGGGGAACAGAACCACCACCTGTGATGGCCTGCTCTTACAGCAGCTCTTGGCCATTGCAGGATTTCCACAGGAGCCACAAATAAAGAACTGGGTGTTATCAATTCCCTGGGATCAGGGAAGGGAAATGCGTGAGAATTCATCCATGTGCTGCTGCAGAGCCCACAGCAGGACTGCCAGAAGATTCTTCTCTTGTGACAGCTGGGGAATCTATTTCTTTTTGCACCTCACAAATTCAGAAATCCCTGCTCTTTTTCTACCAGAAAATTTTTAGGTAATACAGATACATTAAAAGGGATTTAAATGAATTAAAACCCCCTTAATATGGCAAAGGGGCCAAGCCAAAGACTGGAGGGCCAATCTTAGCCCTAACAGGCTGAATCAAAACAGATATTATTCTGCAACTTGCATTTTCATGCAATTTCCCAGCATCATTTAGAAGGAAAGTTAACTACTGTGACAACAACCGGTTAACTTCAAACTTCCAAATGTAAAAGAATGCTTAAGTTAAAAATATAGTACTGACCTGTTTCTTAGCAGTACTGCTTTTTTTTCCTCTTAGAATTAAATGTAGTGTTTCAGTGACAAGAGAGTAAACAAGTTCTGGGACAAAGAACTTCCTTAATCTTGTTTCTCTATATATTAGTAATACTTTTAAAACAAGTGCTCAACTCAAACTTCACATTGAATTTATTACTACAAGCTTCATGTTCACAGGTGCTGATTTTCAGATCAGTTTCCTATTATTTAAGATCACTAAGTGCTGTACTTACTGATATGTAATGGATGCTACATTTAGCTACATGGAAATACTACACAATTTTATTTGAAAGCAACATGCAGGATGTTTTCAGCCAGATCTAATGCACAAGGAGCCCTTTTCCAGGTGGCACATTGCCTGTGTAAGGTTTTTACTCACTGCTCTATTTCTCTGCGATATCTCTCTTCTTCCTCTGCAGCCTTCTGGGAAATCTCCAGCTTTCTTCTATAATAAGAGGAATTAGGACATGATAAAAATAGTATTTTCTGAGTAAGAACCTGAACAAAGTGTGTCAGCATATAGTTAGTAAAAGATTAAGACAGTAAATACATTTGTACTGGGGGGAAATGCTCTGTTTTAAAAGTCATCTTCAAGATACCAAAGGTTCAGTATGGTTTCCTAGGAACCCTGAGGACATTCCTGACCATCTGCATAATAAGGGCATATCATCTACTGAATTCTTTAAGTTGCTACCTCCTTCTGAGGCAAGACTATAGCATGCTTTTGTATGAGCAAAAAATTTCTAACTCTCTTGCTAAAAATAAAGCATGAGTGAGTATCATCAGGAAAATAATGACTATCACACTGAATCATTGGGGTAAGACAGTCAGGGAGCAGAGAGAACCTTCTATTCAAGATGGCTTTGAATGATATCAGCTTTGAAAGCCCAGAACATCAAGAGCATCACAGGACAAACATGAACAGAGACTCTGCAAAAGCAAAACAAAGTTCATCTAAGCTGAGAATCTTCTCACTTCTGTGAGAAGCATCACAGAAATAATTATGTGCTCCTGTCTTCCATGCCCTCTCCAAATCCAAGCTAAGTTTTTCAGACTGTCCTACAGGGAGTTCTCACAATCTCTCCTTCTCCTGCTGCTCTTTGATGATTTTGTTGGTCTCCAGTGCAAGCCGCTTCTGATGCATTAACTCCTGGCGCTCCTGCTCACGCAGACGTGCCTCCCTTTGCCTTTCCTCCTCAGTCATGAACAGCTCCTTGCCCTGCAATCAAAACCACCACCCCAGTCAGCTGGGAAAGTATCTCATGAATGCAGCTCTTCTAGGAAATAATTCAAACCCAATCACATAAGCAGCACATCTGCCAGTTCCTCGCATTGTTCTTCCTGAGGAACACACCCTGGAGGATCCTCAAAGACCTGACGGCTTACTCCAAGGAGTTATTCTAGTTTCAGCCTCTAAGTTATTATGTGCTAAACACCTCAGAGGAGGTCTGCCACTACTGAAGTCAGCAGTGACGCTGTAGGGGTCACGCCAAATACATGCTCAGTGTGTCACCCCAAAAAACTTCACATTATACTTTCTTAAAATCTCACTGAGCCATGAAATGCCAGAGAACAGAACACTGAACAATTCCCAGTGTGAAGACAACTACATAGTTACTGTGTTTTAATGCTCTTATACCTGGGTGCTGCAGAAATGTGCCATCATTCAGGAACCCAAATACAGGGAATGTACATCCCCAAAACATTGTGTAGTTTATGTATTTCTGTTGGTTTTGTTCCTGTCTGTTTTGCTTTACAATCAAGACAGCAGCACTATTTTCTGTTCAAGAAAGATATTTCCATACTGCTACAGGTAGAACACTTGGACAACATTAATCTAATTTTCATTTCTGAAATTAAAATCCCATGTTAATTAGGAAGGTAGGATTTTTCCTGTCTCCAAAGCACAAAGTAGATGTCTTGAACTAAACCAGGCATTGAGAAATGTCTTTGCAGCATAGCAGGGAAACTGTTTCCTTATGCTATCTCTTTTCCAGACAAAGATGTCTTTTGAGAAGATGATGCAAGTTGAAGGAGTGAGGAACAGAAGAGTTCCATAGCAACAATTTGCCACTTTTAAGGATACCACCCCAGTGACGCATGCTGAGGTAGATCTCATATTTTTAAAGTTGTTAACATAACTGGGAGTTGAAACTAAGTCCTTAGAATGTTGAATTCCCGGAGCTTAATCAACTAGCCCAGAGTACTTGTTTAAACAATATCTACAGTGCCTTTGGACAACTTCATCTTTAGTTACTGTAAGAGTAGATCAAATAAACTATTAACTCCTTAATGTAGCTACACAGTATACATGAGCCCTTAGGAAGCAGCTGAAGTGACTTATTAAATCTTCTTTTTCCCTATTTAATTCAGTTGCAGGGCAAATAGAAAACATGGTCTTTGATTAGTCTATGGAACTTGATTATCCTCTTGTATACAACTACACACTTTCTGTAAGAAGGACTAAAGCAGTAAAAACATTAAAACATTAATTGAAAGTCACACTGAAGCCAGAGCGAAGATTTAATTCATTTCAGCTGGTTTTAGATTATACCCCAAAGGCTTAGGGTTCTGTTGCACAGAACAGTGGAAATGAAAAACTGAGCAATTTTCAGTGTGTCAATACACTAATGAGATCAGATAAACAATTACAAAAGGAACTCATTTGGAGTAAGACTAAGGCAGCAGCTATTCAGGATTAAAAATTATTTGTCTCCAATGCAATTCACCTTTCATGTTTCTGCAGAAGCAGATATCTATTAGAACAGAAGCTCTCAAACATGAGAGACCATTACAATAAAGTCAATTTCCATTCCTTGTCAAGGGAATGGTTTTGCGTTGGCTCACAATTACGTTTTATTTGAGAATACTTGATGTGGTATGAAATAACCACACGCCACTCAAAACTGTCCTGGTTTGACAGAGGTATAGCTCTTATAAAGAAACACAGCTTTTGTTTTTATCCATTTATTTTTACTGTTTATTTACTTACATAGCAATTTTCTGCTCACAAAAGTTCTGCTTTTACAAATGCACTACTTACAGCGCCTGCCACCACGGAGATAGTCAAAGTACGGCTGCTCTTGAGCACCCTGACAGCCTGCAGATTAAAACAGAACAAAATCAGTGTGAATCAAGTGACAAAAGGCCAGTACAACGCTGGCTGCCACGGCTGGAACTTCCAGAACTAAATAGAGTGGTAGGCGTGCAAATATCCAAAATCCCACGTTCAATACACAATGACCTGAGTCAATAGCCCAGTATCTAAACATACTTCTCATGGACAAGAAAACATGCCAGATGTTTAATAAGCTGACAACTACAAATCCAGGGAATTAAAGAGACTTGATTTTACCTCTTTATGATCCACATTAGAAAAGTCCACTCCATTCACCTCAACAATCTGATCACCAACCTACAGAAATTAATGCAAATTTCAGTACAGATGCTAAGTTAGTACATACATTAAATGAAAACAGAATGAGATGTGCTCTCTAACACCCTTCACACAACAATCATGGGTTCTGGCAGAGTGCAAGGGGAACAGAGTGGAAACTGGTCAGGCTTGCACATACTCCTACACTAGGAACTGCTATTGCCACTGCTTAGGATCAAATTCTGAGCTTGATGAAATATTGGTCTGACCCAGGTCACTCATGTTCTTAAAATTTTAGAAAATTAGCTTTGTTGCAAGAACATATTATAAGTTTCTCTGCATGCAAGCCTGCAGAAAAATCTTCCCATGGGAAAGCATCTTTTACTGTCTTTTTACTCTGTATAAGTTTCTGTAAACAAAATCTCTGGTTTGTGTTTCAAGGGCATTTGGATTTCTCTGCCTGTCTCCTGATAATGAGAGATAGAGGTTCTCTCTTTCAACCTGTGAGGTGAAGGACTGTTATCTCTCTGATATTGTGTAAGCATTCTGGCATTCCTGTACAGAGGATGAAGAAGTAAGGATCTGAGCTCTGTACCTGGGCACATTATAGCCCAAAATCCTTCTGAACTGTGGAGTCATTTTAATAAATCATTTTTAGCCTTCTGATATTATTGTCAAGAGTCCTTTGTCAATGCACGGCAATATTAGCTTTGTTTGAAATGTAATCACCAGACATTTCTTTCCCATGGGGAAAAAAACCAAAACTGTGAATCCTTGAAGTTGTGAACACAAAACAAGAATTCCTTTTGGTGCCTACCTTGGAAGGTGGCAAACTTACCTCTAAGCCCACCTCTGCTGAAAGGGAACCCGGCTTAACATTGCTGATAAAAATGCCTGGTTTTTGTGTTGGACCACTGGAAATACTGGAAATGTAAAAACCCCCAAACATTAATTGGATAATATTTATAGAATAATATTTATGAGGAATACAGTATAATACAGTGAGTAGATTTATTTTTTTTCCTCATAATTTGTTTTTGCTTAAAGAATATTTAAAGTACTAGCCAACTGTGAAAAAAACACCAAAACTTACCAGTACACACACAATGGTTTATCATCCTATTTCTACTCTCTACACCATAAAACTGGTTTAAAAGAAAAACCTAAAAGGAAAATATTCAAGCTTCTGTAGTTTGCCTTACATGCTGACACTTATATGTATGCTGACCTACACTGTCTAAAGGATTGGGACACTAATGATACTTGAAAGTGAGCAAGTAACACAATGAAGAATTACTAATTATTCACTGACTTGCAAGATACTGTATGTATAAAACATCATTATTTTGTTAGGATTATTTATAAGGAGCAAGAAGGATGTTTCAACCAGAGGCCAACATCTAGCTCAGGAACTTTAAGCTGCCATCTAAGCTGGGCCTAGATACAAAAACTACTTTTGTAGATTATATATTCAACAAGTGATGCTGAGCCACCCCTCCAGGTTTGTAAATAATTTTTTAAAAACCTTTACATCCTCCAAATTACAGGAGAAAAAAGTCCTGATGATTACAACTATATATTTTGAAATATATAAAAAATCCTACCATATCCCTTCTACTCCAAAACCTCCGTAAGTATTGCAAGGACAGGAGCCCAAGAATCCCAGAATCATATTTCTAAAATATCTTGCAAATTCAAGATTAATTTTAGGAACTGGATATAGCTTTGTGATGGTGTTTTAGTTCTGAAAAGGGTCAGAGAAGGCAGGGAGCGAGCCTGACAGCGGATAGTGCTGTAATTTCATATATCACCAAGCAGCATTTTAAAGTATTTGAAAATGTAAAAGCATTTAAAAGATCCAATTCCATGGCAAGTTGTACTGAGGCACTTTCAGTCTGCTCTTATACTGAAGTTTTAAAGTCTTTGTCTCTATAATAGAACTTTTAACATAGGTACTTATGCTTTGCCTAAAAAATATGTAATATGTGCCACAGATATCCTGCTGCTGCAGTTTGCTTTCCTGACCCAGCATGGCTCTTGATTTTTCTGACATCATACCCAAGAAAGATGGAAATAACTGCCTTGAGTGTCTCACTTAAAAAACAGTGACATTAAATAAAAAATATGTACCCACCTGCAGCCCATGCCTTTTGTACCAATCAAGCTAATGAAGACTTTCTTCTCTTTATTATCTCTCCCTCCAGAGGAAGCAAGTCCAGCAACACTGCCCTTTGCTTCCTGCAGAGGGATTAAACAAAGCTGCAGATGTTAATTCTGCCTTGAATTCGTACCAAGACCACTATAAAATTTCATGTAGGCAGGATGAATCCCAGCCAGCATCAAGATAAGACTCAAGGTCCTATTCAAGGCTCCAAGGTCCTATCCTGCTGGAAATGAATGTGAAGTAGAATCCTTTCAGTGGAGCTGCATGGCTGAGGTGAAAGACTGAATTTATCTATTTGGAGAAGATTACTTAAATAGTCAAATTTTGTCTTCAGAAAAGGGTGAAGGAAAATTAGAGGAAAGTGATACAGAAAAATAATCATTTAGATGCTCCCTGACAAAAGGGCTGGAGAAATACATGATAAGGCTCACTATCTAAGTAAGTCTTTCTTCCCTGAAAGCCAAAGAATAGTAATTGTGGTGTTTCTTTTCACTTCTGCAACCCTTAGAAGTCACTTGCATTCAGAGTTGTAATTCCTCCAGTAATATACCTAAAATAGGCCAAATAATCTGATAAAGATTTATGCAGTAGAACTACAGCCTGGGAAGTTAATAAGCTCAAGCAAAATGAAAGAAGCAATTAATGAGTACAAGCAATTCCATTTGTGTCCTGCCCTTTCCTTACCTAATAGCTCTAGAATAATTTCATATCACAAAAGATATTCCTCACAGAATACTTTCAACAAGATATTGCATTATAGTAATGCATACAATAGCTTCTCTGATAAGGTCAGAGGAGAAACCATTACAGACTCCCCAGAAGGCATTTAACAAAATATTGATCTCTTACCCCAGACTCTGAGACAAACTGATCCACATATTGCCATTTAAGGGGTTCATCTGGTGAACTGAAAGGAAAAAATAATTTTAAATAATGGGACAAAATAAGTGTCAATGTGTTCCAGAAGCTACTTTGGAATGGAGCCTTCTGTTTTGCATCCCCAACTTTCTTTGGATACTATCCACATCTGGTTTATCTTCCAGCAATTTAAACAGAACATCAAACAAGTATACAATTATTTGGGCTAGTGAAAGTTGAATGGAAAATTGATAAAGCCCTTTCAGGTGAAACAATTTTAGGAAACTCAGAGGAAGACTGTAAAATGAACATCTTACACAAATGTCTATACAGAGTGACTCCTCCTGTCATTAACATTTCTCAAACATTCCACTTAAGGATTTAGCTTTTCAACAAAACTAGGAAGACCAAAACAATTCTAAATTTTTCTAAACTCTGAAGCCATCATCAAATGCTACATACACAAAGAAGCAGTGTAGCTGTCTGTTAAGCTAGGTGCATTGATACTTAAATTTCCAGATGTCCGTGACAAATGAGGAAATAGAAATTTGTTGTAAGAACATATTATAAGTCTTTTCGTATGTAAGTTTGTAGAAAAATTTTTTTATGGGAAAGCATTTTTTAATTGTTTTTTTTATTTTGAAGAAGGTTTTATAAACAAAATTTCTGATGTGTGTTTAAGGATATTTAGATTTCTTTGGTTGTCTCTTAATAATGAAAGATGCGGGGTTTTTTTGTTTGTTTATGAGGTGAAAAGTTGTTATTTTTGATTGTGTAAGCTATTTTAACATTTTTTGGACGGAGCTGGAGGCAAGAGCTTCAGATGCTCCAGACTGGGCAGATAATAACCAAATCCTTTGCATTACGAAGTCATGTTAATAAATCATATTTAGCCTTCTGATATTATTGTCAAGAGTCCTTTGCCAATGCACGAACCACGGCAATAGAAATTGGTTCATTTAAGTAGGAAATTGGTATAAAATCAGATTCATCAAACAAAACATCTGCCTGTTCATTAAAAAGGATGTGACCTTTTAATCAGCATTCACACATTTTCATAATTAAGCACAGTTTCTTTGGATAGAAGAGGCTGTGTAAAAATGAATAATCTGTTTTCAAACGGAAAGCCATTACCTTTTGACAGGTATCATGCCAACATCTGAAAGAGAAAAACATTGTGTTACGTTTCTGCAGACCACGAGCAATCCATCAAGAGCAATCTTTGGTGATGCAGGTGATGCTTTTTGCTGTTACTCACGCCTGACTTTTATGGACACGATTTTCTTGGTCCGGATGAGGCTGATGACCTCTTCGTGTGTGCAGGACGAAATGGAATATCCGTTGATGCGCACGACCTCATCTCCAACCTCGGAGATGGAAGGGAGGAGGAAAAGCAACTGTGAGTCAGTAATTTTAAAAGTTCTCAAGATTTAATACAGTCTGGCAATCATTTTGATGCCAAGGTTAGATAATGTTGATTCACGAATGCTTTCTGAATTTCAGGTAACGTCAGATCACATTTACCTGCATTTGTTTTGAATTAATACCTAACACAAAAAAAGCAAATTAATGGCCAAATAACAATTTTATAAATACTGTCTACTGTTGCAAGAACATATTACAAGTTTACATATTTACATATTACATGCATGCAGGCCTGCAGAAAAATCTTCCCATGGGAAAGCATCTTTTTACTGTCTTTTACTCTGTATAAGTTTCTATAAACAAAATCTCTGAGCTGTGTTTCAAGGACATTTGGATTTCTCTGCCTGTCTCCTGATAATGGGAGATGGGAGTTTTCTTTCTTTCTACCTATGAGGTGAAAAGTTGTCATCTCTGATTGTGTAAGCTATTCTGACATTCCCTGTGCATAGCTGGAAGCAAGAGCTTCAAATACTCTGGACTGGGCAGATAATTACCCAAATCCTTTGTATTATGGAGTCATGTTAATAAATCATATTTAGCCTTCTGATATTATTGTCAAGAGTCCTTTGTTACTGCACAGACCACGGCAATAGTCTACTATACATCAGATTTGTACTCCACAGATTACCTTAAAAACAAGAGTCTGTGTTTTAATTCAAATAATTTTGGAGTTATTTTTTTTATCCTTCAGAAGGTAAAGTTTGCTTTTGCCATATGTCTTCTGAGATACCTTCCTTAATATTTTGATCAATAGGAAACTAAACTTGGTCTTATTATCTTGCCTGATTCTGGACTGAGAAAATGCATTATTTTAAGGGATTTTACTTCTCTGTCTTTGTCTGGGGACCCCGCTAACATTTATTGGCAATGCAACAGCAGCCCCCCAAGGACATTCCCTGGCAGTGTTCAATTTAATACTGTAGAACAGGCAGGGTGCTTTCAGCCACTTCTATAACATTTCAAATCTTATTTATCAAAGTACAATCAAAATTTTTCTCTTCCTCTAATATAAATCCAAATTTGATATGTTGTGATGACTAGAGAGAATTTTCCAAGTTTTCATGAACTCTGCCCAATGATCCTCTTACTCAGCTAGGCTGAGAAGGAATCAGTGAAGAAGACATTGCCTACTTCATTTAAGGTAGTGCCTTATTATCTGCTCAAGATCACACTGGAAAATGCCAGGTCCTGGCTAGAGCACCATAAACAATGACATTTACTTGGTGAGAACCACATGATGTGGCTGTATCAAAATTAGTGCATGATTTCTTCCATTATCACCGCAGACCAGTCCACTGCACAGTAAAATATACAAATGATTACCAGGGAATTACAATATAAAAAAAATATACAGAGGATTACCAGGAAACCATCAACAGTATCATCTTCTACCTCTCATCTCCACACGGACAAAGCCAAACACGTTGGGTCCTTTCCAGTAGCATGTCCTCTGAACTATTGTGAATATTTGTTATGTAAAATGTATTTGATGAGACTTTTCTCATTAACATCAACAGCATGGAATGTTGTTCTCAGTCAATGAAACTTTGGGTGCCTCCTCATAAATGTGTCAGGTTTCATGGCAGCATTATCCCCAGTTAATGATTGCCTAAAACGTTCCATTTAAAGACTCACGTGCCAAGCTTCCAAATTTCACTTTAGGCTTAGGTTTTCCATGCTGGTATCTGCATTAGGCTGATTTCAAGTTTCAGCAAAGCTAAAGCAACTGTATTTTTATTCAACAAAATTTGGGTGGAATGCATTATCAAGCTCGTTTAGAAAAAATAAATCTACAATTACT
Source organism: Leptocoma aspasia (assembly GCA_013399835.1). Taxonomy (NCBI): domain Eukaryota; kingdom Metazoa; phylum Chordata; class Aves; order Passeriformes; family Nectariniidae; genus Leptocoma; species Leptocoma aspasia. The sequence continues at coordinate 71,114 of VXAX01004980.1, forward strand.
TTATGAGTGGCTCTGTGCTTTCATTTTATATGAGAGTGGAATCGGAAACAGAAATTCCTCAATATAGCCTGTGTTCTAGAGACTTTAACACACACAGAGACATGACATTGGGTGACAGGACATTAGGCATGCTGTCACCTTCTGCCTTTTTTCATATTGTAATAATGACTATTGGATCTTCCTACTGTGATCTATCCAATTGAAAAAAAAAAAAGGGCACAAACGAAAAATCAAAAAACCCACCAATGTAACTCCTTTATTTCTTTCACAAGCTTTTCTAATTCTTGTGGGGAGTGTCTCATGCTCTGCAATACTACACACAACCTTCACAACACGTCCACTCCACCATCATTGCTCATGGGCACACATTCCACTGCAGCTGAGGATTTTTGTCTGACACAGCACAGCATCAGAAGGCTACAAAGGCAAAGAAAATTATCCTGCAGAACGGAGCACACTGGCAGAGGCAGAACAGCACTGTGGTCCCCAGACCAGTGGGACATCCACTCCCTCTGCTGGGCATCCAAAAACATCTCACCCAGGGCAATGGCCTGCCCTCCTAAGAGCTCGACAGGCAGATTTTTAAAATAATCTTTAGTACCAGCAGAAACGGGTCAGTAATGAGTGCTTCTGAACATACAACCCGTGGTAAAAACACAGGATCAGACAAGAAGAGCATACGAGGCCTGCAGTTTATAATGACACCCTGGTAGCTCTCGCTGTCACTCACTTGACCAACTTGTTCCAGAGATTCAAAACCACATCCATCTACCCTATCCATTTTCTGTTGATTTTACATATGTGGTGAAGGGGGAGGGTGGGCTTTTTGTTTGGTTTCCTTTCAGTTCCAGATCCCCCCTTCACTCACAACTTCCACATCATGCAGACTGCAGCAGACGGTGGAGCCTGGCTTTGCACAAACCCAGACCTCTAAAAGGGTAACCTCTCACACTGTCACTGACTGCCATGCCTCAGCACACAGAAACCCCCAGTTTTAGGGCTGCAAGTGACAGTGCCATCATGGGGCTTCTGATCAGCAGAACTCGTGTTGTTCTGAGGATGTCAGCATTCACTCGGCCAAATTTGTTCCCATCTCCCCAAGAGGCACTTGCAAAACCATAAATGCACACAAGAGCATATTTTATTTTCCCCTCCAGTATGGGAATGAGCCTTTCCCATACAGATATTTTTAACACTCTCCTTTACTAGACTGTCATCTTATTTCTGAAACTCAACACTCTTCACTCAACCTAATAACATTTATATTGCTGGCAGACAACGACTGAGGCTGCTTTACAAATAACCCAACTCAGGCTGAACTACAGGAGATATATAGCCATACAGCAAACTGCTTCTCTTTAGGACACTTGAACAGCTTTTCCTGAACAATGGTATCTAATATTGGGGTAATTAATAGCTGTTTTCATGTATTTTGTTACTTTTGTACAGGTATCACTGTATACCAAGTGAGTGAAACAGAGCTGTAGAGATAAAAGTCTGCAGGACTGAGCAGAGTAGAACACTAACAATTATTTTGGTATTATATCACAGTTTCCCCTTTCCCTATCCAACAGAGAGATGACAGACTTTTTAGAAAAGAGATGTAAACCTAACTTTTCTCAAGTAAAATGCCTATTATTTGTAACTTTTAACATGAGAAATATAATATTTAGTGCTTCTAGGAAATTGAAGGGCTTCATATAATAACATCAACTGTTTCAAATTTCCCATTTTGTATACTGCTTCCACTTTCATCATTCACACCAATCTCTTTGTATTCAGCAGAATCCTCACACACAAGTATCAAAAAGCACTGGTGGGGGGGGGGAGATGAAGTCCATTTCTTAATGGAAGGACAAAACACTTGTGCCTTTTAGAGAAACTGTAGTCAAAAAAGGGTCAAAACTACAAGTGCCACAGAGAACCTTCATTATTATTTGGTCATTTTAATGTAACTTGGAAAGTACTTCAAGGAGAAATCATGCAATTTGGAACTGGAAATTTTAAAAGCAGCAGGATGTAAAACTGATGGTATAATAGAAAATCATTATACCTTTCTCAGACTGCATTTTTGGGATTGAAAATGTGTAGAGATTTTGTTAAATAAATCAGGTGGGTGAAATTTCAGAAGCAGTTGGCTTTACTGTGAGACAGCAATTTAGAACAATGGGCTGCCTGTCAGGTCTTGTTATTCAGTGAGGTTCAGAAAGCGCCTAGTGCCACCTATTATCCAGGCACTTTAGGCTGAGCTTTAACACCACATATCAAAAACCAGAAGCCAGGCAGCTGCAGGAGCTGCAATGCACCATCTGCCCATATTAATTCATACAATCTAACCCTAACAAATTCAGAGTCAGCCTCAAGCATTCTTCTCCCTTATTGTCCCTACTTTTCCTGCTAAATCCCAACAATGTTCTGAGTTGCAATAGAGTTTGTACACTCCAGCCCAAAGATACTTCACAATCCCTCTCACTGACACCAACATGACCTACAATGACCTCAGTCACAGAAAGCCATGGGGCCTTTCTGTGGACAGAGAAAGCAGGAAAACTGACATCCTAATAACAGCTGAACATCATTCCTTATCCAGTGATCGTGTCCAAACTGTAGTCTGGAACAAGCAGACAGCAGAGCTGGGACACAGCACTAACACCAGTGTGTTAGAATGGCAATTGAAGGCAGTGCCTACTGAGTCCTTTATTGACCAGCATCATTAGGGCCTTCCAATGTTTTCCAGGAGATGCTACAAAAGCCATAAAGGTGACTGGTCTGGATCTTTTTCTGAAGTTCCTAGGAGCTGAGGAAGGGAGCAGATGCAATCTCTCCAGCCCAGGAACCACTCCCTTGTCCACACTTCCCATTCCTGCTGTCCAGTGCACTGGATGAGGGACATGAACTTTTGCAGTGCAAACTCTGAAAGGGTGCATCAATGTCCTTTTTTGCAGCTGCCCACTGGAAAATCCTATGCTTAAATTAGGCTGGCAACACAGAGAGCACTAGGTTTGTGCTGAGCTGTCACACCCTCCCAGTTCTAACTACACACAGAACCTGTGGTTTTGTCCCCAGGAGTTTCCAAAGCATGCCCCTGCCATGCATGCCAGCCATGCACCTGTGCAGAGCAGGCTGACAGAAGATGGAGCTCATCCAAAGGTGATTCTGAATGGGATCTACAGCTATGAATGCACAAACAGAAGGGCATGCATGTGCATGCAAACAGAAAGACCAACAGTTTAAATTTTAGAAAGCTTTCAGCATGAGCGACACAAACATGGAAACCTAACTTCAGCTGCTTTGTTGACAGATATTTATTTTTATTCTTTAATCTAAGATTTGTGAGGTAATACTGAAGCATATCTACAAAACATGCTAGCTTAATTAAACACTGTAATGAATTGTGTTAGTCTAATATATTTTGCACTGGTGTTAAACATAATCCTTAGCCATCAATATTTTCAGCAAATATTCAGACTTGACAAATTAAAAGTAGCCAGGCATATTAACCTTTCCAGTCAGAAATTTAGACCTTTAATACACCTTATCAGAGTCAAAGTCTGATAGAAAAATGCAGACATTTGGCACAGCAATTTCTCACTTCTCTCTTCACTAAGCAATGCAACATTCAAAAAAAAACCAAACACCCAAAACTTCATTAATGCAAATTGCCTAAGTGTTGCAGTGTTGCTACACATAATTATTTTTGCCAACCTTATTGGCAAGTTCACGTATCCAAAATTCAATCACAGAAAGTGCAATTCTATGCAGTGCAGAGGACACTGGGAATAGTCAAAAACATATTCTTTTTATTGCATAAACCAAAACCCCCACAACTTACACATAAAGTTCAAGTAAACTTTTCATTACACAAATTATATCTATGCAAGATGGAATTAACACTTTTAGTATTTATATGATCTGGTCTACATTTAATCAGAACTTGGCAACTTAAAGCACTCCTTAACAGTCTAGAGACCTTTCTTTCTGTCTGCTTCCATATAACTACATGTTGCTACTCATGAAGTATAAGCATTCCAGAAAAACCTTTAACCTTCAAAAATTATCATACCCCAAACAAGAAAAAAAGAAATGTTTACATATAATTAAAACCAGCAAAAGGAACATTTTTAAAGACTTGATTCACCACTGGTATAATGGTATTTACCATGGCATTGCTTTACATACCTTAGGAATTCTAGTGGAAGAGCGTCTTAGCAAAAGCAATTTCTAAATGTTAAAGAACAGCCCTTGGCACCTAATGTGAATAGAATTTTCTTACCTGAAGCCCAGCATTGTCTGCTTGTCCTCCTTTAACTAACTGGGAGATGAAGAGGCCACAGTTGAATTCCATCCCACCTCTTACACTTAATCCAAGCCCTTCAGGATTCAAACGATCCAATCTCACCTCTTTCAGCTTTCTGCAAAAATGGAAAACACTTGAGTGCTCAGCTGCATCACACCTTGTCCCAATAATGTTTCACATGAAAGTTAGACATTATTTTTCTCTTATATAATTTAAGCATCTAAAAAAGTTCACTGAAGTTTGGATGGATGTGTGTTAACTAAAACCATCAAGTTTATTAATATGAAAAGATATTTGCAATCACTGAAACTGCTTTTAGAGGGTTAGAGCTATGAGGTTTTTTTTAATTATTAAATGCAGGAAAAAAAAGAGAAAATATAAAGGATTGGTTTTGACTCCTTTACCCTGCTTTCACTAGATTAAACTATTTGGCAAACAATTTAAGTACAGTACAGGTAGCTGCACTCCTAGCAAATACAGCAGAAGTAAAATAACTATGCCCAGCTCTACAAAGATGAACAACTTTTTACTCTGAATTTACCTCAAAACGCAGTATTTCCTGCTTGTATTTAAGGGGGGTTTTTTTGTTTGTTTGTTTGTTGTTGCATTTTGTTGCTGCTGTTGTGCACTGCCTTACCGTGACCGTTTGGGTGTGAGCTGATCATATTCCACCTGGTGCCTCAATGGGATCAGAGGGCGGATGGCATCGAACAGAGGCAACCTGCTTGGTTCATTAATCACCAGCTTCAGGTCCCCCACCAGCACGGGGAGGTTCATAGACCTGCAAAAACACAGCGACAAAACAAACACAGGCAAACAAAAAGCTTTGCTTTATAAGGTGTTGTGCACACGGCTTCAATATTTGCACGTCCTTTCAAGCTACCCAAAAAGACATTTATGCAGATACTGGTTTGATGAAAGCAAAACAGCCCCTGAGAAAGCAAACCACCTGTAAATCAAGAACACTTGCTTCCAAACATCTGAAGTCTTCTATACATTCACTGCATCTTTTAAGGTGATGCACATCACATTTATAGATGACATCTCCAGTTTCATTCTCAGAGTACCCGTAAGATTTATGGAACCCTTTGAAAGTAGCTTTCCCAATTAGACATACCTGCCTAATGCATTTTTGTTTCCTTACTAGTTAGGGATCCTTGTAAGCAAATCTAGGCTACAAGCTCCCTCCTTTCCTGAACTCAGAGGACTGACAAATTATTTCAATACAGGAAAAAAGAAAAAGAATCACAACATTCAGCAGCTAGAGCAAAGACTTTAAGTCTCAATTTTTATTTAAAATCAAATTTGAAGGGTGATTAACTAGTCAACAAAACCTACAGAAGTTAAACTGCTGTGAACATCTCTTTCATGAGAGCTAAGCAAAGTGGTCTCCTTGAAATTGTCAGCATTGACATAGCTATAGGTCTACAAAATATAATTTGTTGTACAGCTGCAGGAGTGGAGGAATAGCTAATGTTCAGCAGAGCTGTTCCTCTAAAATAGCCAGTTAAACTTTTTCTGTATTATTTGCTGTTCCCTTTCTTTTAATTTACATTTCCTGGGATGCAATATTTCTGAGTCATGGGCATTGAAAATACAGATCAGGTACACCTATATGGGATTAGAGGTCAAATGCTTCTGGAAATGCTTTTCACAGTGAAGCAGAAATTAAGTGCTAACTCCAACAGTAATTGCACATACTTTTGCCCTGGGATATTTCATAATATATTCCCAAGAAGTGATACATCATCATTATATGTTCACAGAGATGTTGAAAATTCTGCCCAAGTCCCTGCAATTGTGGAAATTAAAGAAAAGTTGCCATATGCATTGTTAATTTCGTAACTGCAAGAAGATTTTAAATAATTCAGATGTGCTGAACCAACTGGCTTTCCAAACAACAGTCATTTATGAATGGAAAAGCAATTAGACAGACCTGAGTGAAACTGAATCAGATAGGCAGCTGAATGCCCCCCTAACTACAGCCTGGTGCAAACATCAGATGGAAACATCTACGTTTCACCCAGCTGAGAAGCTTTTCATCACAATATGAATGGAAACAATGTCTGTGAGAGCCACTTGTCTATGATTAGTGGAAAATATATTCTCATCTTCTCTGAAAAACAACGGATCATAGGCTGATGTCATTTGCAACGAAACAAGCCTGAGGCTACTGTGGTTTAAATCAGTTCAGCAAAAGGATTGCTAATAGGCCTATCACCTTTCCAATTTTTACCGTTGTGTTATAATAAGCCAGAGTTATTAAACATGCCAAACACATTCCAAGACTAAATTTTCCCAGCTTTGTGTAGGGCAGTTGCAAAATTTTTATCTGACAAGCTAGCAAAAAATCTTTGAAAAGCGATGTCAGTGAAAACTTTGGATCAAATAAATAAGCACTATTTGGAAATGTTAATTAATTTTATTAATGCTCTCTTCCTGTTTCCTAAGAACAGTTTTATCATGCAGGAGCCTCCCCTCATACACCCCCAAATATGAATCCACCAAACTCTTTTTAAAAACTGCCACGTCATAAAACCAAAGTAACTTTATAAGTGATTACACACATGCTCCTTCTTTGCCTGCAGGTTATGCTGTGAAACCACAAGATTTCATTAAACAGGATTAAAAAACCTCTTATTTCAATTACTTTTCTAGTAGCATATACAAAGACTACTTAAAATAGTGAATATTAATTCTACAACTTTAAAAATATTAGTAAAATTCTACAGCAATATATATAAAGCTAGATCTTACTGGTGGTACATCCGCAGCACATCATAAAGGTAATCCTTTTCTGCTTCATTGTCAATTAATAGATTGACCTGAAAACCCAAAGACATTATCATTAATCTCTGACTTAATAGCCACAAATGCTGACCATGAGAGATTTTCATAGATTCTTATGCCACAGAGCAAAAGTTCCATAAAGGAAAAATAATTTTTTAAAGATAAACATGTTTTTGCAACAGAGCATTACCTCACAACGTCACACTTACAATGAGACTTTCTAAAATTAGTATGACAACAATTAGACAAGGTGGTGAATCCTGATATATTCTGTATGCTAGATTTCCCCTCAGCAGTAGTATTATCACAGTAATATCATATTTGTCTTACCTGATAATCACTGTACTGTTGAATAAATGTCTTCAGAAACCTTTTTGGCCACTCGTTAATGTAGCACATGCTGTCACAGATAAAACCACCACGCTTTGTGGTGAGATATAATCTCTGTCCTGCTGTCCAAACCACCGATTTCAGGAGCTCACTTATGGCCTTATGCAAACTGCTACACCTCTGCTCCTCTTTGCTCCAGCTCTTAACTGATAGAACTTGCTAGTTATTCTTTCCTCCCCCACTAACAGTACCTTTACTTAAACCAGTGTCATATTACTATGCCAGCTCTTGGATAATTACAGTAAATTAAAGCAAAAGAAAACCAAACCCGAATTCTTACATGAGGAATTCTATTTATATTCAGTGATAGTGAGACCCCCACTAATTTCACTTGTAGCGAGAGGTCACATCACATTAGTTTTACATCTGGACAAGCCTGATGTTTAGGAAAACAATTTACATCTGACCTAAAGGGTAATATTACTGTGACGTGAAGACTGAGAAGCGATTTGCATACTTAAAGAAAGGCCCTTTCTTTCTAGGTTTGCAATGGTTTGTATTATGTTCTAAACTAAATACATGCTTCATATTCCTTTTGTCCCACTTGGCTCTCTAAAACCAGCAAGACTTCACATACCAGTGGTTTTCTATTACTTGTACCTCCTGGCTCCCTAAAGCTGGCAAGACTTTGCATACAGGTGGTTTTCTGTTACTTGTCTCCTCTGGAAAAAGACACTTTCAAAACACCTGAAGGCCAGAAAGCTACATGCAGGTCAAGACTGCTTTACAGCTATACCAGTGAGTAAACCCATTTACTCACAGGGAATTTCAAAACACAAAATAGGATAAAGTCTGTCTTAAAAGGAAATAAAATGTTTGCAATCAAAACTTCAGCAATACTGTGCTGAGTCGAGGCAAGGCTCATTGTAAAGGTAAAACTAATTCCAGCATCTATTTTTCTACCTTCCCTGACAGGTGAAATACAGAGCTCAACCCCCAATGCTAGCTAAGATACTGTATGAGCAGTGTCCCACAAAGAACATCAAATGTTTAAGTGCATCAGCCCTACACAGCAAAGGGCAAAACCATCATTATCTCTTGTTCCTGACAGGGAAAGCAAAGATTAACAACATTCCATATTTCTCCTTGGTGGATACACCCCCATTTCCTCTCAGAAAATGGAGGGCCACATCTAAATTCTGCTATTTCTTCTGACAAAATACTCAGTCTTTCTGTTTGACTCCTGCACTTCTCATCCTACACCAGCAACTTCCTTCTCCTCTGACAAAACCCAGCACCCACGTGATTCAGAATAATATCATCAGAATATTACAGCTGGGTTAATCATCCTGGGCCACCCCTACTAATGGTCATTCTCCTCCTGCTGCCTTCTATTCCATCAATTAGCACTGCTTCACAGCCACCTGCACCTGAAAATGGCAAGCTGTTTTCCTGATTCTTTAACTCCTTGGGGTGAATTTATTAATGCTCTGTAGACATATGGTATTACTGCTCTTATCAATCATATAATAATTACTGTAGATATATGGTATACCTGGTCTTATCATCAGCTTCTAAAAGCTGACTCCAATTTCATAAATCCTAAAATATCATGCCCCCCACTATCTTAAAAAAAAATCAGTGGTGACATGGTATAACTTGGATCACAGCAGTATTTTAGTATGTATTTCTCAAGAAAATAACTGTAGAGTCATGGGATAGGTGATTTCACACCTTTGAAACCAAGGATATTTAAGAAAAGCCATCTGACACAGCCCTGGACAGTCGGTGGCCCTGGGCATGGTGGGGGGTTGAGGCAGACAACCTCCAGGTGTCCCTTCCACCCTCAACCCTGCTGGGATTTTTTGAAGAGTCTTCACAGCAGTTGTACCATTGATAATCCTAGAATACAACGAGTTGCTGATGCTCTATTTCTCTCTACATACATTGCGCTGTTTTTCATAGAAATTAATAAAAAGTCATCACACAATCTGCACCTACATACATACAAAAAAAAATGATGTCTGTCAAGAAGTCTACCTAAGTTTATTCAGTGGAATAGTAGTGTGGGGAGGAAAAAGCACTTATTTGGCGTGGAAAAAGTTCAGGTGACAATAATGCACTATGTAAGCACTATCCCAATCTGCCAGGTTTCAAAGAAGAGTATGAAGTCCTGTTTAAGCTACACAGATTTTGGAAAATTATTGAAGGAAAGGGAAAAACTAGTCAATATGTTTGCACATATTACATATTTTACATCGCTGCTTGGTTGATAGGGAAACTGATTAAAATTGCTAAGAAAAAAGAAACTAAGAAAAAAAGAGAAGGAAAAAAAGGCCATTAACTGAAGAAATTTAGATCTTGTAGAAAGCATCTTCACTGGTATGTGACAGAAGTAAGCATCCAAGACTGTGGATGCCACAGAGGTGGATGATAAAAAGCAGGATGATACAAAATAAAAAAAGAAAATACCTGTTTCAATGTCTTCTAACTCAGATAAAGCTGTCACTGAAATCTACATCCCAGCTGCTTGCAGCAACACTGACAGTACATCTTACGTTATCAGGGGTGGGGCTTGAATGATTTATGAATTATAGCAGCAATGAAAGGGAGAAGGTTTAAAGTTCAAGACAGTAACCACCCACCTAGAAACCAGAGTCTTTACAGAAGTGTTGCACAACCCACTGTTGAGTTATTCAGTAATAGGGAGCAAGGCAGAAACAATGTGCTAAACGGCTACAGTCATCATTATGGAATACCCGGGTCCTTAATGTTTTTGAACTCCGATTTGACATACAGAGTTTTTTTGGGTTTTTTTCTTTTTTTTCAGTCCCTCTAACTCGTTCTAACAATGCTTTAGTTAATGTGTTTATTACTAGGTGGCAGATACTTCTATGAAACATTACATTACTTTGTGGAAATTGTGCGCGCTACCTGACAAAAGAAAAAAAAAAACCTAAATAAAATCAAGCACAACTTCCTTAACAAAATAAACCAAAGCCCCCCAAAACACTGCAGAAAACTTCAATCTGAGAGTCCTAAACGGCTTGGCAAAAGCATCTTTTACAGATGCAAACTGCTTTCCTCCCCCTTTCCTTAATTAGAGCTTTTTGAGCGCTCTTAGCTCACACAATTTTGCGCTCTGCCGAGCAGTTATTTAGGCGGTAAATGCCAAAGCGGCGGTGGCAGGCAGCCGGGCCAGCTCGGGTACCCAGCGCGTTCGCACACCAGCGCGGCGTTACGGCGGATGCGGCGGGCCGAGCGCGCACCGCCGGCACCGGGACCGCGGCACCTGCCCCGAGCACCACCGGCCCCGACGGCGGGCTAAACAAAAACCGTTCCAAGCCCCGAGAAAGCAAGCTCTGGGGAACGCTCCTCTTCTCTCCCCTAAGGGTTCCAACACCCAGCCCCTCCCGGGAGGCCGCCGGCCGGCCAGCGCCACGGCCCC
>VXAX01004982.1:0-20519 GCA_013399835.1 Leptocoma aspasia
TGCATGTATATGTATGTGTGTGTCTCTGCGCTGACACCCCCCATCCCCGCTCTCCATCAGATCCCGCCTTACATAAGGAGCGTGCAGGTGGGAAGCAAAACGCCTGGGGGAAGCCAGGGCGGCCGGCGAGGATGAGGGCTGGAAATACTCCGGGTAGCGGAGGGGACAGGCAGTCCCCATAGGGATTGCTGGTCCCCGCCGGGAGGATACTGCACGTAGTGGAGGAGGGGGAGCTCTGGGGCGGTGGGCGGGCCTGGGGCTGCCAGCCGGGGACCCGCCGTATCGGCCATGGCACACCCGCTGCGTTCTGCCCTCGTCCGCCCTCACCTGCCCTCACGGCGCCGCAGCGCACCGGCCGCTGCCTCCCCTCCGCTCGGCACACCGCCCCCGCCTCCCGCAGCGGCATCACAGCCCCTGCCCAGCATCGTCGCAGGGCGGGCGGGAAAGGACAAGTCCCTCTTGTCCCCGCTGCGGCGCCCCGGGGCCCGCGGTTGTCCCCCGGCTGCGGGTCAGGTGCAGGCGGGCGGTGGCACCGCGTGGGTGGGAGGCACGGCTGGCTGACGTGTGCTCAGAGGTGGTGTGCGCGCCGCCAAAAATACGGGAAAAATTATTATTTAAAAAATGTAACATTAAAAATTCTCTGGAATTTTTTTTTCTCGAGTGCTGCAGCCCAAAGTCTCGCAATGTCGAGTCGCGTGGTGGGTGGTTTAAACGCCCTTTGCTGTATTCATACCTTTGATTCTTGGATTAGTTCAGAAGTCATTTAATGTCTGAAGACTCACTGTGTCCCCTATGGTCTAGGAATTTAGTTAACAAAAATGTAGACCATAGATACCCCATGCAGCTTAAAACAAAGCTATCAGAGGGAATTCCCTAGGCTGTGTGGCAGTTAGCTGAAGATCGTGAGCCAGCTTTTGGCAGGTGGTGTCATTTGGGGCTGTGCTGTGGAGAGAAGCCTTTGTGCACATAGAAGGGACCTTCCCCTTCTCATAGTTTCTTTCCTTTTCAGGTAACTCTTAGTCTTATAGGACTGTGATTAGGTTTTCCTTAACAGTCCAGGTAGCAAACTGTAAATTAATGGAACTTTTGGGCTAGGCAGTCTGGACACCTACCACAGACACTGATCCTCCTCGGTAACATGTGACTTAAGGCTAATCTCTTAGAGATCAGATAATGTGTATAAATGTTGAGAGCATCATAAAGTAAATATGAACAGAGCAGTTGATGATAATCTAGCCATCTAAGAACCAAAGTGAGGCCTCTCTGTAAACTGACGTTGAGCAGATGTGAAGGAGAGCATGAGTCCCAGTACTTTCAGGTAGGCGATCCTGTAGTTTCTGTTTTCCTACATGCAATACACTGTGAGATCCAAATTGTGAACTAAAATTTAGGGCTTAATGAAGTTCATAGCCTTGGGGAGTAGATGATGTATTTAGGAAACATATGTGTGGCATTTAATTTAGAAGTCTTTCTGTCATAATTAATAAGCTGACCCTTTATGTAACACAAATTTCATTAGAGCTGGTAAGGTGAAACTTTTCTTTCACTTTTTGTCATTTGGAGTAAGCTAAAAGCACCAATTTGTTGAGTGGAAAGAATCAGTTCCAAGTGCTCTTAAGAATTATGCCTTACCCTTTCCCAGAAGACAGTCTATATGTAGGACAAACCCATAACATGAAAGATTGTAGGGTTTTTCCTGGTCTCTGCTGTGCTCTGCTTTGTGATCATAGGAAGTACACTTTATATTTTATTCTGTTTTTCCACCTAAAAACGTAGATAAAGCATTTTTAATTAACTTACACACTTGTATTTCTAAAGCATATTTATTTTCTACAGATAATCTTATCAGTGTAGTAATTTGAATTATTATCAATGTCTATGTATTTTAAACCTTTTAAAAATTGTATAGCATTTTCTATCCTAGATGTGAGTTGTGTGAATATGCAATCATTTAATGAGTAAATTCTCTATAGAGTACCATGTGTTTTTACTAAATAATAAATAGTTTTACTATGTTTAAGTCAATTAATATCTTTCCAGGAGGAAGGCAGTTCTAAAACTGGTATGCTTTAGAATGTTAAGTGACCCTCAACAATGACAATTAAAATAACATGTAATATGGATTATCCAATATAATTATGTGGAAAAAAAAGAATTCAAAATGGAAATAGCAAAATACATCATGTATAGAAATTATGTATTTTGTATTTGTTCTTCAGGTTTTTCCCCAAATCATGTGTCAAAGTGGAACTACTAACATTTAAAATTAGACCACATATAAAAATGAAGAACTGCCAAAATGTTACAGGAGAAATGTTATTACTGTGTAGGGTACTGTGGGCTGGGACTACCAGTGCTTTGTCCATGCAGCTTGCATGTGTGGTTACTGGCCACAAAAGTCAAAGATCCACACTTCAAAATCAAATACGTGGGACAGTATTTATATATAAAGTTAAAAGTGTAAAGGTAAGGAACATTTCAGAATACTGTGCTCTATCAAGAATATTTTATTTTTGCAGGTGAGAGAGAGAATCGGCAGTGAGCAACTGTACATCCTGGTTTTATCTGGAGATGTAAATCATTTTTCTCTTGAGGAAGCCAGTCCTTTTACATTTGAAGTAATAATTGCCTTACCACTGATTTCTTAAGGAGCAGAAGTATCCCTCTAATCTTAGCACTTTTCTGTATGTCTACTCTGTGCATATTAAAAAAGGGTCACTGATTTATGCATGTGTGTACAGTTAACTTAGGAAGAATGTCTTCTCTATTCTCACGTGTGCTTTCACACCAAAAACGATTGAACCAGGAAATTTCCATGTTGATGGTATCTTTACTGAATGGTAGACAAAGTATTTTTTACATAACTATTATTTCTCTTAGACTGATCACATTTATGAATTCAGTTAATAGTTTTAATTGTATTCAGATGCAAACTTTTAGGGAAGTACAGCATGCACAACTGCTGAGATCCCAGAATTTCATACCTGGCTATGGCATCTGGTGTTTTTCTCAGAATTAAATGTAACCTTCAATGCCTTAACAGACTGGAGGAGTGGATCACAGGGCAAAGCATGTAACTTCCCTGGCCTGTTGTGCCAAGAATGTTATGATCTTTGCCTAATGATTTATAAATTATTTAAGTAGGAATGGACTTTTCAAGGACATATGGTACATACTGAGCCTTTATAACCTCGTCATCCTTGTTAGTCTTGCATCATTTATGTTTAAAAAACCTGAAATAATGCATACTGTGTAGTATCTTGGGCTTGTTCCTTCCACAGATTTGAATGTAAATTCAGATTGAAGCTACATAACAGCAACATATTTGAATCAGGTTTGGTTTTTTAGTTCAGTGTAACATGTATTTGAGATGCAAGCTTTGTTTGCTTAGTAGTAAACAAGGAATCCCTTGTGAGCATGCAGATAGACTTGAATAAAGAATTTATATTCTGAGAGAATTGTTATAGAATAAATAGAGAAAATGCTTGTCGTCCTCTATAACCTTTAATTATGTCAAAGATAATAGGATGTAGATTTATAATCAGGCAATATTATGAATACAGTTGCATTATGATGCTATTTTATTTTAAAATACATTTTTGTATTTAGTAAAATTTGCAATTAGTAAAACTTACACTGTCTTCTATATGAATTTCTCCCTTGCTTTTTATTTGTAACAAATCCATAGGAATATCACCATTCTCATGTAGTTTGCGTCTGAACAAAATCATGGGTATGCGCTGCAGTTCCGGTTGGCCTGTGTGCTTCGTGTTTTCTCTCTGTATAGCGTGTGACTAAGCTGGTGTGTGCTTGGATCAGGTCTGTGTGGGGATATAGCAGCAGAAGGCACTGCAGTGGATGTGGAAACTCTGAGCTGTATAGACATAGCCTAAGTGCTTTCTAGCACTCATGTGAGGGTGCAGTCTTCTGAGAGTGATGAATAACAAATTTATCTTTCCACATCATGCACCTTATTTTCTAGTCCAGTGCAAAGGTGCAGTCTTTGGTGAATAATAAAAGAGCCTTTTCCTTTCCATGTTTTCTTAGAGAAAACAAAATAATTGTTTGTAGGTCTGCACATTTTCTCAAATATGTGAATTCAGATTAAATCCTAGTGAGAGCAGGAGTTGTATTTTAAACAAGCTGTTTTATTCTTTGCTCTCTGGCTTACGCATTTGCAGTATCAGCTTCCATTTGTTACATGTGATTGCAGTAAGTTACACCCTTGTGCCATGGACAGGTATTAAGAAGAAGAGAAAGTGATTACCCCAGTGTGTGTAAACATTGCCGTAGCCCACCTGAGCAAGGCACCATGTGCACATGCCTGTTAGGACATGATATATTCAAATTTAGTTGGTAGTCTTGTGAAGTGGCTGCATGATTGGTATGCCACATGTGCATCTGTAGGTTTTCTCTTTCACCAGATGATACTGGAAACATGTCTAAACTCTTGTTGCCTGAGTTCTTTCTGACATATTGTTAGGATTTGATCTCTAAAATCCGATACTCTGAGCAGATTAAATTTCTTTTGTAACAAAACTCCATATTCCAGCAAAGGAATAAAAAAATTACAAACTAGCTAATTGAAATTGTGCCCTCAAAGTCGGGTGTTCACCAGATATTTTCCAAATACAAGTATTTTTCTTACCTAGCATGACATCTGTTTTTGTCTGCATCTTACAATTTGCTGCATTTAACCAAGCTTACTATTCTAATGATACTTCCTTTGTCCTGTATTTTCTGCACTGTATTTGGCATGATCAGTTACTATTTCTTCTGCTTTGTCAATATCCGTGAATATTTCCTGAACTGACTTTCCCTTTCGTCTTTGAATTTGTCAGTTGTCAAAATTCGTGCAAATGTAAATCTGTGAAACTTACTTCATTGTTGCTGTAAATTTTAAATTTTCATTAGCTGTTACAATGCAGATCCTAAATCAGGAAAGGTGCATTTGGCATGGTGTTATTGGTGAATAGTGGTGGCCAGAGTTTGAATTGAGGGATGTCATCACTTGCATATTGTTCAATTACAGATTTCATTTGCAGTGTATCTCAGAGTCTGTCTTCATATTAAAGTGCTTTTAATGTTTATTATGAAGCTACAGTGCTGGCTAATGTAATTTCATCTGGATTTACTTCTGCCAAATGGAATTTTAACTGTCCTGAACTCCAGTTTATGTTTATGAAATTTGGAGGTTTAATTCAATAAGATTTAGTCACATCTTGATTACAAAGCATCCCTAATATATAAAGATTCTCACAAATGAAATAACATAATTCTGCATTTTGATTTTTCTTGACTTATTCTGTCTTTCTAGACAGCAAATGAAAGTGGAAAAGAGTCTATTTCCTACTAGATCTATATTGTTCAGGTAGTATATTTTTAACTTGAGATAAATCTTTATTAATATAATCAGTTAATAAATACATCTTTTGCCATTCCACTGTATATACAGATCTAAAAATTGATCTTTTGGAAGGATGCATAATTTATACATCAGGGTATGTAAAGAAATGAGCATATGTGGTTGCTCTCTTTAACTTTCCAATAATTTTTCAGTGTATTGCTCAAACTTATTTAATTGAGTAATATGATAATGAGGTAGGTAAAGGAGAGTCCCCTATATTTGCCTTCCTTTGGTCCTCACTAAAGAAGACAGAGCTAAACTATAGCAAATTCTGTCTGACTGCAGCTAGCAGCCAGTCAGTCTGCGTTTAACTGGCTGGTCATTCAGTACCTGCATAGATCAGGATTATCTACAGTGTTTCTTATGCATTGTGTCTGCCTTATGCAGTAGGAGTCTGCCTTAAGGCATAAATCTGCCTTATGTAGCAGGACCTGAGAGATTATCACAGGGATTCTGAGTGTAGGTGACAGTAGTAATTTACTGAAAACTAAGCATGGGCAATTATGTGTTGCCTTTTTTTTTTTTTTTTTTCAATCTTAACTCCAGAATGTTTTGGGTGTGTAAGAGTCCTAGGAATCAGTGTTTAAATAAAATTCTATTTCCTGTTTGTCAGAGGAAATGAGAGCTGGAATCCCAAAGTCTCTTAAAATGACATTTAAGAGAAAAGAATAGTAATTTGATTGTTGTTTAAAAGCCTCATGATGAGGCTTTTCCCATGACAAAGGAAAGAGGATCTGAAATGTGAGTGTTGAAAACAGATTTGGTAATACCACTGTAAAAAGGGAAAAGTGCCTCTTGGTGGGAGTTAATTATCTTCTGTTGCCATTGAAGTAAACCCTTACTTGGAAACTACTTCAGATTAAAAGTAACTTCATTTATTGTTGGCATTTAAGTGCCTTACTACAGGTCTAAAATGCTTTGATAGATAACTGGTATTCCACTCTCAAGCCTTCCTTTCTCAAAGAGAAATTAAAAGTCAAAGAGCCTTAAAGCATTTTGTGGAGGAGAGAGTTTCAGTATGGTCCTCCTCTCACTAATGGAAGATGGTCTATTGGTACTGGTATTTTTCTGCATCCTACAGCATTGTTTTTCTGCATGTCAGGAAAGGACAGAAGAAAGTACAGGGAGTATAGAGAATTATCTAGTTTTCATTGGCATTCCTTGGTGCTGTGTCCTTGCTCATGTTTCACAGCCAAATATATTTTAAAGTACTACTAAATTCACTAATTGGTCCATGGTAGTGGTTACTGGTACTTTCCAGTTCATAGAGTTTACCTTTGCATCTTTGCATTGGTGCTTTGGTTTTAACCCAGGAATGAACTCGTTTTATTTGTCTGTTCTAGTGTTTTAGCTATTTTCTACAAGCAGTCTCAACAGTGGAAGAAATAGATCCATCTGTTCATCTTTTGTGGGCTGTTCATTGCTGTCTGAACTGAAATACTGCTGTTTTAAAAAATTAAAAAGATAAAGGGAATGGAATTCAATGCTTTCATTCAGTTAGAGCACGATTCAGGTTTTTGAACACATTTTATAGAAATAAGCATTTTAAAATTCTAGAGGCATCTTGGCAAAGAAGGTAAAACCAGGTAAAAGTCTGGCTTTTCTTTCTCAAATGTCAAACCCACTATGAGAAAAAAAACTAAAAAAAAGGACATATGGTAACAGAATGTATTTGGCTATAGGCTCCAGCCCTCTCGTCACCTTCATGCCCCTCCTCTGGACTTGCTCCAGCAGGTTTGTGTCCTTACTATGTTTGGGGTTCCAGAGCTGAATGCAGTGCTCCATGTGGGGTCTCATGAGAGCAGAGTAGAAGGGGAGAATTATCTCCCTGCACCTGCTGGCCATGCTGCTTTTGATCCTGCCCAGGATGTGGCTGGCTTTCAGGGCAGCCAGCACTGCCAGGTTGAGCCTGATGAGGATAGATTTTGGGCAGATTTTCTTTATAATTGCCTTTCACAGGTAGTCAAGCCGACATTGTCAGGAAAATTGTTTTGTTTCTATAAAATATGCTCCTGAAATCTTCACATCCAAATAAGGAGGGGTAAAATAATCTTTAAAAAGTTGACATAATTGAATAGAAATGTGTAACTAGCATTGATGCTATCACTTGTGTATGTATGCTGTGATGTTGTATTGAAGAAGCAGAAAATAGATGACGTCTTGTGTGAAAACATTACTGTCAGCTAATCACTTACTATGCTCTGAAGAGGCTAATTAGTAATATAAATAAGAAGGCATTTTGAGGTCAAACAAAGCAGAAAAGCTTGTAGGGTAGTGAAAATAAATTACTCTTGCTTTTCATCCCTTCCTAATAATTTATTTGGTGGCCCTGCTTTGCCACTGTTGAAGTGCCCCATCGGCTTTGGCTACCGTGAAATCAGATGTCAGCACAGTTTGACTTAAAATTTATTTTAAGTTGGGTGGGGTGGTCTGAGGAGGAGGTGCTTCACTTGCCTTAAAATGCTTTTACTCTAGCTCATACATCCACCAAATGAGAGCTGAAGAATCTCAATTGATTCAATTTATTTGTTCACACTTTTAGATTAACCTGTGGTCCTAATTCCATATGTTGGTCTTCAGATTTCAGAAATGGGTACAGGACAGAAACTTTAGCAGAAAATCCAGTGGTAGCTGAAGACTCACTGAAATGTGTTTGTTTGACTTTGTTTGCTCATGGTTATGACATTGTAACTCTGCAGCATCAGCAGGGGAGGGATACTTCAGTAGCATCAGCATCAATGTGACAGAACAGAACAGAAATAAATCTGCACCAGCAGTAGTTTAGCAGAGGAGGGCTAAGCTCAGTGAGATTGAACAACAGTGGTGATCACAGAGAACTGACTTTAGGTACTCTGATGAGGTATCTGGAAGAGTCTTTCCAGAGGCTTTTGGAGCCATGTTGGGAGTGTAGGGGTATTCCTTGGGATTGACTTTTGCAGTGTATCTTTGTGTTCTGGGGATTGGTTCCTTCCTGGATTAATACCATTGCCTTTTTAAAGTGTGACTACAATGAAAATAAAGCTTGAATAATTCTCCATCTGCCATCAGTAGTACTTTTCTATTAGTAGATTGAATCATTAATGGTCTAAGGACTATATTATAACATTAGCTGTTTAAGTATTACTCCAAACTATGCTTTACAAAAAACAAGTTTACAGTAAGATAGGTATGATGAAGAAATAGATTTATGTTGTCCTGTCCTGTTTATGTTCCATGTTAGGCAGCTTGTACTTAGGAAACAGAAGACAAAATTTGGCATCATAAATAGATTAATGTTAAGTTAATGGTAATTAATGTCAAGTTAATGATAATTGCAAGTAACCATGATGATAATTTTATTAGAATGTGCTTTGTAGAAAGTGGTCAAACTTTGCCTGAATTTTGCAGGCCTGTGGAAAAGCAGTTAACTGATGCCATGGTACATTTTTCTCGGTAACTAATACTTGGCTTTTGCAACCAGATTCATTGCTATAGATTATAAACACTTAGTAGAAATGAGTTTGAGTGCTGATAATACCACTGTTACACTGCAATCTGAAATTTTGCACAGGCAGAATTTCATGTGCTCCTAAGGACAAGGGCCACCTCAGCTTGGGAGACCTGCTGTTAATTCCTTACTCCTTAACACTGAGGACATTTCCCAGGAGCTCTGAAGAAAATCCAAAGGCATCTTGTTGTCAAACAAGTTGAATCCTCATTATTTTTTATGAATAAGAATTCATGGTCTTAACCAAAAAGCTAAATCTTGAACTGGATGATTTTCTGAGAATGAGCTCACCTTTTTGACTTGTTGCATTTTGCTGTTATTTTTGAGAGTCTGTAAATTAAAGTAGTTAGTGTTTCAAGAGTTAGTGTAGTTTGGGTAGGGATCTTGTATAAGTAGATTGTAAATCTGTTGGCAAGCTGCACCTCCTAATCTTCTTAAAAGGATTTTGACAAGAGAGTTAATGCTTATTAGTACTTGTCAGCTAGTGCACAGTCAAGGAAAAAAAAAGAAATGGGTGAAAATCTTACTTGAAATATTTCAAAAGAGAGCTATTGTAGTTGATTGTAGTTTGAAGTGGTAAGAGGATGTCACTGTGATGTAGAAGCAAGTGCATACACCAGAGAATTATTATGCTCATCTGTAGTTAATAAGGGTAAATTGGAGTATAAACGAGAATAGAGATTTAATCCCTCCTAGACATAATTTAATAAGAAAGATGAGATACAGAGATTCAATGCAAGTAGGATCTGGGTTTCTTCTTTGGGACAAAGATTTGGATTCCTTCAAGTCTTTGATTTCAAAGAGGAATCTTTAAAAAATCTTGTTGGAAGGAGTGCTTACACTGTTGGTATAACAATAAGGTGAATAAAGGTATGTATTTTTGAACTTGGTCTTTGTTCATTGTAGCTACCTGACTTCTGTTCATTATCAGCACATCCACTGGCAAAAAGGACATTTTTGTCCTTAAAATTAACTAGCAACATTTGAGTGAGTGATAGGTCTAATGATTATTGACAGTTATCTCTCTTTCAGTTATGCTTTTATACGTGAATAATTTCTGCATCTGATCCAGCATGATGTCCTAGGAAAATTCTGTTTCTTTCTGTCCTTAGTGGTTTGCATTTAGTCTGTTATAAATCTTTTTTTTCTAGTGCTGTCAGCTAGTATTTGGCTTACCTGCTGATTCATAATGTTGATAATCACGTTTAAAGTGTGTTACAGAGCTAATTCACTTTATTTTCATAAATATGTAATAATATGCTGAACCTGCTGAGCTGATGGTCTACATGCTATTTTGTTGTAGAGAGGTCTACAATTTTATTTTTCTTTAAATATTGTTTTTTTAAAAAGGTGTTGCTGTCAAAGATTTTAAATATTTTAAATATTTGAATTAAAACTCGTGACTGTTACTGATGAAAAATTAAGATTCTTGCTTGCATATTTAATTTATCCAACACTAAGAGACAGAAACTTCATGGAAGAGAATGTAAAGTTTTCCTAAATTTCCTAAATTAAAGTTTTCCTTCTTCCTTGACAGTGAGAAGAGGAAAGTCAGTTTATAGTCAGTAAAATGCAGAAGAAAAGCTTGGATGTAGGAGTTACTGTTGATGTCTAATGCTTTCCATTTAGCCAGATAGAGAATATCTGTTCTGGGCACTGATTCCACAGGCCTCTTGTATGCTTGGACATCTGTTTGCTAATGTTTTCTTACAAACCTAAAACTATATATCATTCTAAGATCTTTAGGATAAGGACATCATATATACTTGTACAGTGATGCTGCATCAAGACTTTGGTGCTAAGTGGGATTCTGGACACTGCCTGTGTTGAAATGATAAGAATCATGCTCAAGTTGATAAAGGATAGATGTTAGGATGTCTTGGAAGGACTTCCAAGACAGGACTTTATGTAGTTGTAAAATGCATTTTAATTTGTTTATATTATGGTGTGATATTTAATGCAAAAATTTTTAAGTTTGGTGCATGCAGGTGGGGATCTTTCTCTGATTAAGCCCTTTTCTTTTGTTTTCTTTGGCAGGCCTTTGGAACGTTCTAGTGAAGATGTAGATATAATATTCACACGACTGAAAGAAGTGAAAGCTTTTGAGAAATTTCATCCAAGCCTTCTCCAGCAGATATGTCTCTGTGGATATTATGAAAATCTGGAAAAAGGAATTACATGTAAGACAGCTTCATATGATTATGTATTTTATACAGATAAAATTGGGGGTTAGTCTGTGATTGTCTTTAGGAGATTGATGAGAGCAGAATCAGTGGAATGTTTGCAGTCACAGTCATGGGGCAAGGCAGGACTAAAGTGCTGCTTGCTCCACAAATGCACTGTGTAGTGAATCTATGGTAACAAGGCATACAGCAGGATGTAAGGCTCTGCCACTGTTCTGTTGGAAGGTTACAAGCCAGTCGTTGGACTTAGGCCTCATTCTTCCCCTGTAAATGTATTATTGATCGTTTTTGCCGGTGCTCTGTGCTGTCAGGGGCAAAGGTGCATCAGCGAGGCACGTCACTGATAGTGTGTGGTTTCCAGGCACCCTGGCTAGCACAAGCCAGACCTGCAGAGCTGCAAACTGCTGTGGGGGGCAACAGCTCCGTGCCTGCACTGGCAGCCTGTGGGCCAGATGTAGGTAGACACCTGTGCTTGGTCTGTGAAGCTGAATGGAAATAAGTGGTAGTCCTGTGATGGGGATGCATACCAGGGGAATAATTGATGAGAACCTGTGATATTAGTAAAGTTTTGGAAACACCTCAGCTAAATCTGGCATGCAGCACTGGGGTTTGCTGAGAGTAACAGGGATTTTGATGCTCTGTAATCACACAGTTGGAATGCCTGGACATCAAAGTCTTGCAGTTGCTGTTTAGCCAGAACTCTTACTGGATTCAGTGGTAGCTGTGTCTGCACTGGAAGATTATGAATTTCAAAGGGACATTGTTCAGAAAACCTTTTTCCTTGTTTGTTTTGTTTCTTTGGTTCAGTTGGTTAATTAACTAAGAGAACAGTAGAACAGAAGCAAACTAGGGAGAAGAGTGAAGCAGTTCTAGGTGCTTTCAATGTTTCAATAGTGTATTGACCAGTTTACTAAAATATGTGCTTTCCAGTGTCACTGG
This sequence comes from Leptocoma aspasia, assembly GCA_013399835.1. Lineage (NCBI taxonomy): Eukaryota > Metazoa > Chordata > Aves > Passeriformes > Nectariniidae > Leptocoma > Leptocoma aspasia. The sequence continues at coordinate 12,017 of VXAX01004982.1, forward strand.
AAGTATTACTGTAATAGTAAATAAATAATCTCATATGGCAAATTGCATAATGTGTGCAGTATTGCAGTGACTGCAGTATTGAAGTAATATGTGAGAAAACATTTATTACTGTTGCTAAACTGAAAGTGATAGCTCTTATTTACAAGATTTCATCTTTCCAGTATTCCGTCAGGGTGATATTGGGACGAATTGGTATGCTGTCCTGACAGGATCCCTGGATGTGAAGGTGTCTGATACAAGCAACCACCAGGTAAAATAGATTTTTCATTGCAACCATTCAGTCAGTAGTACAAAGAAGGAATATCATTTATGGTGAGGTAGATAACGACACATTCTGTACAGATATTTTGTCATACCACAAGGGTGTAGATGTCTCTTTGAGTCTCTTTTAGTCTCAGTTGTCCTTAGTCTTAGGAAGGCAAATCATGCTTTCAATAATTGATTTCAAGAAACTGAAATGTAATGCTCTGGAAATGGTCTACATTTTAATGTGAAACAAGACTCCTCTGTCTTTTCTAGTAGTGCCATTGAAGTTGTGCTAAAGATTGGAGAGTTGTTAATTAATTCCCTAGAAATATTGTAATTCAGTTCTTGTTCAGGAAGTCCGAAGTGAACCCACTAACAGGGCAGTCTAATAACAGCATTATGCAGTCTCCACTGCAGAAATGGGGAGGTACTGTAGTAATAGCAGACTATTGGAACTGCTGCCATGTTGGACAAGAAGCCTGTAGGTAATACCTATTCAGTGTTAAGAAACAGAAGAACAAGTAAAATTCTCCCCAAATTTAAAGTGGTTTCTCAGTATCTTGGTGCTCCTGGATTTATAAAATTTAGAGTAAATAAAAATCCAAAGGGATGAGATACTTCTAGAGTCTCCTATCTATGTTGTTTAATGTCATGCACTTGCTGCTGTGAGCTTAGTCTTCTGGGAAGGCATCCTGTCCCTTCCCTGCTCCCATGTTTGAGACCGGTGATTGTCCAGTGACTGTCCCATGGTAGCTCGGCATGGGGTTGTACCTCTGATAAGGGACTTGTTGTGCCTTCGCATGAGTAGTATAGCTACCCAGCACCTGATAGAAACTACTACCCATTTTCCCCACCTGGACTGAATATATCATGTGTAGGGGATGGTGGTGGTGTATTCTTTGCCCAGAGTTTGGCTGATTGAGGAAAGTTTTTTGCTCATAGCAGAAATTGGATTTTTTTCACTTTGTTGAGCCTCACATCACCATTGAAATCGGGTCAGAATGCAAGTCAAGGCAGTATGTGAGTACTGGGTCTTTCTCTTTGCTGCAGTAGAATGATACATGCAAAAGGAACTTTTTTCATATAATTTTTAGCAACCTCTTCACTGTACTAAGTAGAGATTGATTGAGAATATAATTAGCTTAATTTGAGCAATTCTTGGCATGGCCTGGCTGTCATTGGTATTGTCACAATTTGGAAAAGTACTGGGCTCTTATGAGACCCTTTTCTGTGCACATCTAAAGCAATCAGGATTTCCGGTGTTTACCAAAAGATGGCACTACACTGTTGTGAAGAATCAATGCTCTTTACTCAGAAAGTAATACATCTGCACAATCTGGATGTTAAATTAAGAATCTCTTTGGAGTGTTCATTTGTTCCATTAGATGGAGTATGGAACACTTCAGTTTCTTAATGAATATAATGTAAATATTTTTTTCTGCTTGTTCAGGTTAACTTCATTTTCCTGCCAGTAGGAAGCTGTTGAACTACAAGTCATGTAATTCTAGTTCTAGAAATTATATTCTGCAGTAATTTCTTACCTCGTATTTCCTTCTCACACAAACAACGAACTGAATTATTACCACTGCCTAAATGCCATAGAATACAGCCTCACTGCCAAAAAGATGGCAGCCCATGCATTTACCATTCCTGTCTGGATAATTTTGATGTTTGGGGCCTCCTAAATACTGTATGAGTCCATCATTTTCTCTGGTTTTGCTCCAGCTTGCTCTTTATACCATGTCCCTCCTTGTCCATTCTTGGTCTCCTCCTCATTCTCCTGCCTGTAGCTCCTGGATGCGGTTCCAGTCTTGTCAGCACTGTCATGTTGGCATGGTACTGGTCATTCTTGAAGTACTTCCTGGCACTCCCTGCCTACTGTGCTCACTACAAACCCAGCTGATGGAGGCAATATGGTGTTGTATTGCTGTCAGGGCAGCCCTGGCACACTCAGTTGACAGCGTTGTGCTCCCAGCTGGGAATGGATGACCAGTGCTTAAGATGTAGGGGTGGGTACTTGGAGCACGTTTTCCAGTCACATCACCCAGGAGCAAAGGGTTCCTTTGCAAAGTCGTAATAATGACTGATTGCTCTGCTGTTACTATTACACCATCAATGGCACTAATGCTAATGAGAAGCTTCCAGCAGAGCAGGAGAGATACAGATGTTTACCTGAGTTTAGAAGTTTGTAGATTCATGTAAAAGTACAGGATTATTCCATCTTTCCTAGTAGGAGAGAAGGTAACTTGCTATTTAGGTTCCTATTGGTTAAAATGTCTTTAGACATGACTAATTAATTTGGACACTGTTTAATACTTCAGAAAAACAGGAGGTTGTATTAGATGACCTCCTGAGTTTTCTTGCAGCTTGAATTATCCTACGAGTATATGATGATGCCTACAGTGTTAATGTAAATACAGAAAATCAATTCTCTTCATTAAAAATGTATGTCCCACTTTTGCTATGTGTTTGTCTGTCTACTTGGGAAACTTAAACTTCATCAAGCCTAGGAATTAATGCATTGTGTAACAGCTACCGTGTGCTACCTCTCTGTGCAGTCACCTTTGGTGATTTGTAGCTTTCTCCCATTAGAAGTGCAATAAGTTATTGTGCACTTGGTCCCTACGAAAAATGTCTTAATAGCCTTTGTTCCCACAGAGGCATGTAGGAAGATGTCTTGCATCTAGAAATTAAATCTTAAAGTACTAAGGATCAAGACTTCAGTGTAGCTAGTGAGGTATTAATTTACACACATTCTTGCTGCACAGCAGTTTACTAATGTAGATACCTGTGATTTCTCTCAGAAAAATATTAGTAATATTTATTAGGACCAAGTTGAGAATTCGTATCAACAGAAATATTGATATTAGCTATTATTTGATATTATAATAACAAAGACTATTACCTCTGTTGTTTTAAGGGCTTAAATAGAGACAGACAGAGATGTTTAGGACCTCATAAAGCCTTGCTTTCATACGGATTTGGAAGAATCCTTTCTGCTTGCAAAGCTGTGTTCTGTCACGAGAGGGCAGTGCTAGAACACAAAGCAAACCCGAGCGCGGGCCGTGTTCGGTACTGGAATGGGTACTTTGTAAATCGTATTCGACTATTTACCATACACACCTGTTTTAAATTAAGAGTTTGGCCAGAGAAAATTTTGCTGGTACTGTTAGCTTTGTTCCACCGGGCTGATAAAATGTGCTGGTAGTTTTATCTGCCGTTGGAATGGCTACAGAGATTTGACAGGATTATTCATCAGTATATCCTGAGTGGAGTCTGCTGTCTGTGAAAACTATTAATGGATTTTTGTGGGTATTCAACAATCAAGAAGAGATCGAAGAGGACTTTTTATAAGGTGAAACGTCTCACTGTGAATTCCAGAGGTAATTGTAATGAACCGTTTTGGTCTCACCTCAACTTGTTTGTAACAAGTACCCTGATAAATACTGTACTTAGAATATAGGTGTACTTAAAATATAGAAAAATATAGTTAAATTACCTTCAAAATAAGCAGAAGACGCAGCCTCTGTAGAATATATTAGAAAGAGGTCTTTGCCCTCAGTTATGATCAAATTCTGAATTTCATTTTTATTTGGCACTGTTGCCTACCCAATGTTGAGATATCTAGTACTAGAAATTTCTCTCAGAGATATTAATGGTTTGGTGTTGTCTTGAAAACACTGCTGACAAATTGCCTTGTGTATGTTTCGTTTTTGAACTCTGTTTTGAATCTGAACAGTCTAAGGATGATTGTTGGCAATGTCTCAGAATAAAGCTGGGAATAAATGCATTTTGACAAAAGCATCAGTGTTACAATGTTGTCAGATTCTGCAACACTGTGATTTTCTGAATTAGATTCAGAGCCTTTTACCCCAAAGATTTTTCTGATAAACTGTGAAGGAGTGAAGAGAAGAAAGACAAAGACCAAACAGCAATTCAATCTGCAGATTTTCTGTGTTTTGCCAGATGAGTCATAGTGCGTGCCGGGGCGTATTGCCAGCTTATCTTGCCTATGTCATGGTGGAGTTTTTAAAAACAGGTCAGTTTTTAAAAACAGACCAAACTGAACATAGGGCATTGACTTAAAAAACAATTAGCCTGTTTTAGAAAAGCTTTAAAGGAGGTGCTGTGAGTGCTTGGATGGTACAGCAGTGTCTGCTGTAAGAAGATGCAGAGGGCTGGGGATGAAAAGCCAAATAAGTTAGTGGGGTTGCTGAGAAGAATGACTGTGAAGAAAGAGGTTCAGATGTTCATGTAAGAAATGGAAGAATTTCACAACTCTTTGAAACTGAGGACAAAGGAGGTGTGTGATAAGATGAAGTGGCAGCAAGGAAAGGGATTTAAACAGGGTAGTCCTTGCAATACTGCTTTCAGCATGTAAATGCCATTATGTATTTTGGAGATAACCTATGTGACATAGGTTTGTACTGTAGTTAGTAGTATAAATATGCCTAAGCTAGCTTTAAATTATTTGGTTTGAGCATGAGAACTGCTATACCCATTGTAACACAAAGATTGGCTGAACTAATGTACTAAGTTGAGAAGCAGTGTGTTGGCTCATGCTGAGCTCCACAGTGTTGTGGTTGTGCTAATTTTGGTTTTGAACTTAGCATATTGGAAGTTAATATAGAAAAATCATTTTACTTCTCTCTGCCAGGTAACCTAGGAAAACATCCAAGACATTGCAGGTAGCTTTTAGAAGATCAGAATAGAAAGGTGTGGAAATAATGAATGTGATATTACAGTACAGTTAGTCTGAACCATACATATTTTAATTAGGTACTGGAAGGGAAGCTGCTCACAGTTTTTGTAGAAGCATAATGCCTCGTTTAAGCAAATAATGTTGTCTTGTGTAAAGAGGGTGGCCTAACATATGTTTGCCAACTGCAGTTTTAGTGTGTTCAGAAGATATTTCTATGTTATTGTTAGAAATACTTCGATATTTCTTGATAAGAATTTCTTGTCTGAATAGCTGAAACACTCAGGTGAAGGTAATGGAACAGAAAAATTACTCCATAGTTTACTTTCATGTATATCCTTGGTTTCTCTGTTATAAAAGGACATTTTTGCTGAGGATGAACTGAACTGTGTCAAAGTATTAATAAGCAAACTTCTCAAAATGCCAGCTTTTGCCAAACTCCAGTTAAACATATAGATAGTATAACATCCTAGACAGACACAGATGCAGAGGTGAGATAAAGATGCAAGGTGTAGGAAAATGATGAAATCAAAGCAATCTAGCTACATCAGCTCCCTTATAAACTCAAAATGTTGAACAAACTAAAATTTCAAAGAAATGTCCCCAATCCCTTTGAGCCTAGCACTCAACGCTGTGTAAATGCTAGTAATGTTTTTCCCTGTTTCAGTGCTCTTTCTGACACCATGATTTGATTTACTCACAGTACAAAATTTCTGTTTGCCAGGTTGAGAAGCAGAAGGGGTCACAAGTCAAGGAGGAGGGATACGGGATGATCCTTGAGATGGTGGGGAAGGCAAAAAAGCAGAGCCTTGTTTCTGATTCTCATCCATTCCATAAAATGGTCTTGCAAATTCAATAACGTTTTGGGTTGATGGAGGGGTGAGGGAAAGGTTTAAGAATGCTTTCCCTGCATGTGTCTCATGTGGCAGCAGGAGTCAGTGAAACTGAATACACAAACAGCCTCTGATTCGAATGCTACTGTTTTATAGTGTGTACAGAGGACAGATAGCAATGGAAGCAATCTCATCTTTCTAAGTCTCTAATACTGCCTTTTAAATAGCTGTGTGAATGTTAGCTGGTTACCAGCCACTAGAACCCCCTGCTGCTTCTGGGATTGCAGAGGGGAACAGCAAACAGGGGCTTTTGAGCTGCCAGCAATCCTCCTGAAGTCTTCACAGAACAGCGGGAGATTGTTGAGTGCAAGGTTAACAGGCATAATAGAAAACACACCTGATTCCCCAGGGGGCTGGAGATGTATAAACAAGGGGTAGCAAGAAAATGGGGCTCTGAAGCCTCGAAGAAGGCATACAGGTCTGCACCCCAGCTGGCTGTGAAACTGCATCTCTGTGGAGAACTGTGATGGCTGGGGAAAAAGTCTGAAAGAACTTGATGGAAGCCTGGACTTTCCTTTAATGAATGTAGATAGGACCATTCCAGCCTCTTGACCTAACACCCCACAATGTTAATTTATTTCTTAAGTTTAACAACTGCCTCATCAGAACTTATCTTATAAAGTAATTTCTTAACCAACACTGATCCTTTTTTCTTCTCATGTCTGTTCTGTCATTACAGATTATTCTTTAGGGTTGTAAACAGTCAGAGAAGGTGAAATGTTTAAAATGAGTTTTATTTTTTGAAGGGAGGGGAGTGAGTGAGAGAGAAGTTAGGAGATGTAAACAATGTTTATGATCCACCTACAAGAAAAATTTCTTTTATGCCAGGCTGTTTGGTTTTCCTGTCCTGAACAGTCCTCTTTTATCTGAACTTTCTGAATAGGATTGAGAATAATGTTTTGTATATCTGGAGATCAAATTTTGTATGAGCAGTAGGCACATTTTCTTTGTAGCTCCTTCGAACGCCATTGTGAGTATCGTAGCATGCATAGAGTGTGTCAGCTCTGAAATGTAAGCTTGGGAAGGCAAATTTCAGTGTATAAACTATATTATAGTCTGTTTGCAGACACTTCTATTTAGGTGCCTAGGTGCCTATTCCTGAATATTCTTTCTTTTAAAGAAAATCTGTTCTTACTTTCCTTCTTTGAAAATTTATTTCTGACAATTGGTAAATTTTTCCTGGATCTTCTCTGAGACATAATTGATTTTATTTTCCTGAACACACAATTTTATATGGTAACATCTGTGTAACAGCAATTTGCGATAGTTCAGAGAAGTGGACTGTTATGGGCTTTTGTCTTTGTATTGAGTTTACAAAGCTACTAACCTTATCTTAATAACATTTGCCTATTATGACTTATTAGATGCATGAAAAGAAAGCAGTGCAATTCTAAAAACAGAAAATGATGCTGAAACACACTCATGCGTCTCTCCTAGATTACAAGCCATGAGGATAACAAATGTTTCTGCTTTGATTTTTGTAGATGCTGCCAGAATCCAACATTTTAGAATTAAACTATACTTCTCATGTTGTATCAATAAAGTTAGCATGTGTTTTTATATGTTTATTTGTAATTGTGTGCATATATGATTTCCTTTGTCAAGTACAGTTTGTATGATTTAAATTTTTTTTTTGCTGTTGCTAATTTTTTTAATTACTTAACAGACAGTCAGATAAGGCCCATCTCAGAAAGAAGACATATGAATGTTCAGCTTCAAGCCTGTGATGAGGAACAAAGCCACTTGTGAGCTGAAAATAGAGCATGTATCTAAAGGTCTTGATTCAGCAAGGTGTTTAATGGCTACTTTTTTTCTCTTCAGTAGCTCATAATTTTTATTGGAACTACTACAGAGGAGTTCCTGGCCAAGGGAGATTCATTTAGACATCATTTAGAATGGCATGTGCTCATATAGACTCCTTTGAAGTGGACTCTGCTGCTTGTTTGGGACCTTCTTATTGCTTTGTACATGGATACAATTTTTCCAGGCTGTTTGAACTTTAGCAGTTTTCTTGAAATCCCCGATTTATGTGAAATTTTTTTTTTTTTTGGTCTGGTAGTCAATTGGCAAACATCCATTAACAATTGAAAGATTTGCTGCCATTTTCAACTGAAGGGCCAAGAGTTGGTTCAACTGTACAAATGCATTGCTTGTACAATAGAGAAATGCAATATAAATACAAGAGGATATTATAATTGAAAGTTATGTTTACATAACAGAAAACATAACAGGCAAATCTTCTTTCTGATGAGGGTAGCCTGTGTAGCACGGAAGTTTATATTCCGAGATTGCGTTTCTGATTCTAGTTACCTTCTCATCACTTCTGAGATTTCTGAAGATCTCATCATCACAGCAGTGTTTAGAGATAGAGTAATAGAGATCATAGTTTTTTATAAAGATGAAAGTGATTCTTGTGTTTTCAGATTTGCATTCAGAAATGTCTAATTCAACTGATAATCATAGAAAACAGAAGTCCCACTTGTTTCCACGTTAAGGCTTCCCATGTTGTTTACCAGCATATTGATTTTTTTGTTGTTGACACTTAATTTTTTTTTTCTTTTTTCTTTTTAAGCAGATTGCTGAAGAATCTCAAGGCAGTGCTATTAAAAATAAGACACAAAGACTCTTAAAATATTAAAACATCCTGAAATATTTAATGTGTCCT